>CANXYC011954402.1:0-50608 GCA_948193065.1 Aleurites moluccanus | reverse complement strand
TTTTTTTATTAAATTAATTTAAAAATACAGACTTCCAATTTTTTTATTCCAGTTAGCACAATATCTGTAAGTAATTTTTTTTAAATTAATATATAAAACTAGTTAATAGTATTTTTATTAAAATCATGATACTATTAAATTTAATTAATTAAATAATTAAATTTTAAAAAATAAATATTTTTGATGTATTATATTTTTATTGTTAAATTATTTATTTTAGAAAGTTTAATTAAAATTAATAATTTACACATATAATATTAAATTTGTTAGTATTATTTTTTTATCAATTTATAAATTAATTATTTATAATAATATTTTGTTAGATTTAGACTCTTTAATTTTTTTAACTCCCAAAATATTTTTCGTTTAACCGCACAATCAGTAAGTTATTATTTTTTTTTCTATATTATTTTTATTTTTTATTTTGTGATTGATTGTTGTTTAAACTTTTTAATATTAACTTATAAATATTAAAAAGTTATTTTTATTTTATTAATATTATTTTGCGTAACATTTTAAGTTAATATTTAGAATATTTTAATTAAATGTGAAGCATTTTAAAAAATTGGAGACCTATATTTTTAAATTAATTTAATAAAAAATTAAAAAAATATTAATTTAAAAAAAAATTAAAAAATTAAAATATAGCTGACAGCGCGGGTCTTGAATGCGCTGTGTGAGACAACGCAGTATTGCATGTGCTGAGTCAGACAACGCAGACATTAGATGCGCTATGTCAGACAGCGCGGATATCAGATGCGTTATTGGTATAAATCGATAATAATAATAAATTTTATTATAAAATGATAAATTTTTTTTTTTGTTATTTTTAAGAAAAAAACTCCAAGTAGAACGACCTTGGCTTATTTTACCTTTTTATTCTTTATGATGATAATAATAATAATAATAATATTAATATTAGTCGAATTCGATAAGATATAAATCAGATTTAAAGTAAACTCGAACTCGATTTGAACTCGTAAAGGATATATATTTTATGACTCATACTTCTCCACTATTAAACAGAACAAGTAAAATCAATTCGGAAGATAAATTGCCAATCCTATTAAATAGTAATATTCATTTTGAGTCAAATGATGGTAGATCTTTGAAAAAATATAATGGTAGAGTGTTGTAATGGTTGATGGTGGAGTATTTTAGATACTAAATATTATTTTTTAATTTGTTTTGAATTTTTTTAGTGAAATTATGAAAATTATTGGACCGAACTATTAATATGTTAAATGAAATCAAAAATAAAAAAATTAATTAGTTAATTTTTAAAAATATAAAAAATATTAACGAAATAATAATAACAATAATAAAATTCTTAACGCGTTTCCTTCGCTCATCCTTTTCTCTCCATCTCTGTTATTCTTCTCCTCGTTTTCAAGATATCTCCATTAAGAATTAAGAAACGTTTATAGAATCGACTAATTCTTTGTTTCGGATCACGAAGCTTCTCTCTTGACGATGCAATTTTTATTAGTTCACTCAAATAACTTTCCATCATTTTTTCAGTAAGGTAAACTGACAACAATTTTTTTTTCTTGTTTTTTTCTATGACAAATATTATAGGAAATGATGGATCTTTATTCAATTTCTTATTCTTCTTATTTATTTCTTTTTATACATGATTGATGGGGTTGGCTGAAAATGCTTCTGGGTTGTTAGTAATTTGATCGATTATTTGATTTAGCATTGAAAACTTTATGGGTCATTTTGAAAAAAATGGGGGATGTTATTCGTTGATGAGATGTGGATAGGAACTTGTTTTGTTTTGTCTACTTTCTTGGCAATTGCACACTTTAGCTTCTAATGGGAAATTCTTTATTTGGCAGTAAGTAAGTGATTGATTTGGATGGTTGGCTGCGGAGAATTTATAAAAAAAACTGAAGGAGGGGAGGAGTTCGGGGCATTTTATCCAATTCGACCAGAATGTCAAGAAGACGCTCCTAAGACCCGTTTCAAGCCTAGGGTATGATTTGTGCTTACTGTTTTCATATGATTTTGTAATTAATTGATTGATTGATTGAAGATTTTTGGTTGATTGCTTTCTCACTTTCTCTGTTAAAGATTTTGATTCATAAACTAGTGAAAAGAATGAAGACAAAATGTTCACCCCATGGTTAAAAAAAAGAGAGATCCTATTCTTTGCATAATAATATTTGGCAGAGTATTTGAATGTAGTAGTAGTGCCATTTAGCTTTTGAAATCTATGAGGGTCTTGTTCTACTTTCTCATTTTTTTGGTGGTTGAATAGCTAGGATTCTAGTTAATATGTGCCTGCGATAACTTTTTTTCATATCTTCATTATAATACACGCTTTTAAGGATAGCTGGTTTTGCATATATATGTTTTTGTTTAAAGTAGTCTATTTTTCACAGACTGGGAAAACTCTAAGTGCAAGAAGGTGGCATGCTGCATTTTCTGAAGATGGTCATTTGGATATTGCAAAAGTTCTTAGACGAATACAAAGAGGAGTATGCCATTTGTTGTTTTTTATTTCCTTGTTTGAATACTAGTCCTAAATCAACAAACGCACTTTGATTTGTATGCAATGTGGTGGATTGAAGTGATTCATCTTCTGAATATTGTTGCTCCTTTATGTTTTTTAAGTAAGTCATATATTGAATGTGGAGTGTTCATTTGTAATTGGTTTTACATGTTAGGGTGTTCACCCTGCAATTAAAGGGTTAGTCTGGGAGTTCTTGTTAGGATGCTATGATCCTAATAGCACTTTCGAAGATCGGAATCAACTTAGACAACGCAGGAGGTAATGCTTTCATTTGTATTGTGACTTACCTACAGAAATGGTAAATGGGATTGTGTAAGAAATTTTTGATCCTTGTACTTTTAAATGGTGTTTGTAGCTCAGTATAATATGTGTAAATATTGTGTGTAGTATGTTGTCACAAAATATAAGCTCCTCATATAACATTGCATTATTTGACTTCTAAGTCTCTTTCTACCAAAGCCTTACCATTCACACTAAACATCCAAATAACAAAAACAATAATAATGGACTTTCCCATCTCTCTCTTTCACACATCCATTAGTTACATCTATCTCAAATCAATTTGCTGAGCCAGTTCGCCATGAAGCTGCTGCTTTTTCTAAGTGTAGGCCCATGGGTGAGCATGGGGACAATGTCTTCCAGATGACATTGAAGTGTCTTGTGTGTTCCCCTATATGTTTTCATGTTGATTTTATTAATCCCACTGACACCTGGTCATCATTAATTGGTTCTGCCATGTTTCAAATTGTAAACATCTTAGTTGCATTTTTTTTTTCAAATTTAGTTTATTTTCCTTTTAAACTATCTTTATTAATTCAAACAAGTGATTTAGTTTATCACATTGGCATTGGCTTCTTAGAGAGCAGTATAGCACATGGAAAATTGAATGTCAAAATATGGTTCCAGTTATCGGTAGCGGAAAGTTTATTACAACACCTATCATTACGGATGATGGCCAACCAATAATTGATTCTTCAACAAACAATAATCAAGGAGGGCCTATAAATAATACTGTTTCGGACAAGAAAGTGATTCAATGGATGCTTGCCTTACATCAAATTGGTATGTATATGGTACAGAATCTCTCAGTTATTTTTAGCGGATTTTCTGTTTCCTTTCATTGGCCTTTTAGAAACTGATGTAACTGTCTTTTATGCTGGCCGCGCTCCACTGTGATTTATACATGTCCTTTAGCTCACTATTTGGAAGCAAGTACTACTTTTAAAGTTGGTTCTTCATAATGATTTAGTGGGGCAAAACAATTTGACATAGTCCTCAACTTGCATTTCTTATGTCTACAATGCTGCGCCAAGGATGCTATAGATTTGTTGGCCAAGACAGTGCCTGTTATGGAAAACATATTAACTGAAAGTGTACTTATTATATAGGATTGCACCAGCTGTCTACTTTCCCTTGATTCTTTTTCTTTTTTTTAAAAAAAAATTCTAATTATTATGTGATTTGTAATTTCTGACAGAACTTGATGTAACTTGTGAAATTTTTTCTTGTAGGTCTGGATGTTGTTCGCACAGATCGAACACTTGTCTTTTATGAGAGTGAGGCTAACCAGGCAAAACTTTGGGATGTTCTTGCAGTTTATGCATGGGTGGATAATGATATTGGTTATGTCCAAGGTGAGTTACAATTAAATGCATGATTTTTTTTCCAACTGAAGTAATTTTTATGCTCAGACATGTACATTTCCTTGCAGGGATGAACGATATTTGTTCTCCAATGGTAATTCTTCTTGAAAATGAAGCAGATGCCTTCTGGTGTTTTCATCGTGCAATGCGGAGACTGGTATGTAATCATCGCATAGTTGAAGCAACTGTAAATGTGAAAGTAAGGCTTTCTATTGTGTGCATGGGATTAGTTTATGTTAGTGATCTGTATAGCTAATTTAGTTCCACTCTGATACATTGTTGTCCTGCATCTAGATTTTAGTTTGAATCTTTCCTTTTCTTTTTCTTTTTCGTTTTCCCCATTTTGAGAATTTCATTCAAATTTTGTGACCCTGAAAAATTTGATGAATCATCAATCCTTGTGATTGTATCTGCTAAGTTCAGTTTCCTCTTATTTTTGTGTTTTGAAACAGAGAGAAAACTTCAGGAGCAGTGCAAGTTCAATAGGGGTGCAAACTCAGCTGGCGACACTCTCACAAGTAATTAAAACTGTTGATCCGAAGCTTCATCAACACCTTGGTATTTGTTCCAGTTCCTAAATTTTTGATTGGTTGAGGCTTTATTTACTGTTTAAGCTGTGGAATTGTGGACCTGGTTTTTCTATTTGATAGCATTTCGTTATATCATTTAAGTGAGCTAGCCAAAATAACTAGGGGGTAAAATTGTAAGGATAATTGAAGAAAATAGGCTGAAATTACAATTTGAATATTGTAGCCAACTTGCCAAAGTGGGTGGCAGCAAGTAGTCCAGTGCATAACCTAGATAACAGATATAATATTGCTGTCTGCACATGAACACACATATATTGGTGTATGCATGTGTACCAAAAGTGGCCCTTCTTGATAAACTAAAATACCTTGTTTTCACATTTGGCAGAGGAGATTGATGGTGGCGAATATTTGTTTGCATTTCGCATGTTGATGGTACTTTTTAGGAGAGAGTTCACCTTTGTGGATGCGTTGTACCTTTGGGAGGTAAGAAAGGATTGTATTTATTTAAAATTCTCACTGAAATTCATGAAGGGCCTGTTTGTTTGCTGTGGATTTAGTCTACAGTAATACTGAGCAAGTAAATAGCCTTTTGTTTTTTTTATGGATTTACTGTGAATTTTTCCTTTATAGTTTTATTTTAATATGGATTTAATCTACCAATCATTGATTTTCACTGCAATGCTTCTTTTTATCAAGTCTTTTATGATTAGACACAGATATAAATTTGTTCTATAAGTTTGTTTATTCAAGTTCAAGTATAAAAAGAACTATAGAATTCCAAATCTAGAAGTAGCGTTGGAATTCTTAAACACCTAAGATTTAAAAGCTTTGTGATTCCGAAGTATTAGGAGTTTAAAATCTCAACAAAAGGAAAGACTAAATATGCAAAGCCACTGCCTGCTGGAATTTTGAGTGGTTCATCTAATGTATTGATTTGTTGAAGTCTTCTTTGGCACCTTTTATAGTCGAGTTTATTGTATATACAGTAATATAGATTGGTTTCAGCTGATGTGGGCCATGGAGTACAACCCAAATATCTTCTCCTTATACGAGGAACCTGATGCTACAGATAAGACCAATACATCCATGCTAGATGACAAGTTGCTAAAGCAGTGTGGCAAATTTGAAAGAAAAAATGTGATGACTGGAGGTAATGACCAACACAATGCACTCGCAGTTTTTCTTGTTGCAAGTGTTCTCGAGACCAAGAACAAGAGAATTTTAAAGGAAGCTAAGGGTTTAGATGATGTTGTCCAGGTCATCTCTCTCCCTCTCTGTCTCTTTCTCTGTGTACATCAGAAAAACAAAAAATGAGAACGAGAGAAGAAAAAGGAAGGCATATATGCATACGCATTGTATCTCCATGTCTTACAGTGTACATTCTGTGCAGATATTGGGTGATGTTACTGGAAATTTGGATGCTAAAAAGGTTTGTGACGAGGCATTGAAAATTCATAAGAAGTATTTGAGCAAGGTAGGCTACATTCTTGCATTTCTTTAGCTTTTTTATATGATCTCTTATCTCTATCATGAGACAAATGCAACTGCTTCTGCCTGCAGGCTGCCAAAAAGACTCCCTAAACAATAAACGCTAAATTTTTTGGTGTTGGCAACACCATGCAATTGGTTGGCTGAGGCTACAGATGTTTTTAGAGATTCTTTCTCCTAGTTATAGAGCCCTCCTCTCTCCCATTTATCCCCTCTTTCCCATTTATTCTTATTTATTTATTTATTCATTTTTTTTTTTATTGTATGAAAGTTTGTACAATGTGTACGTGATTTCAATATGAAAAATGGCTGTGCAGCAACTAGAATGGTTATATACTCTTTACAAGAGATTATTGAGTATACTTGCATAAGATCAAATTCTCTAAATTTTTAAATGATGTGAATGTAAGACATTATCATATTCATACACACTACTCCTTATCGGTCACACTAAATCATAAAGTTTGAAGTATTCAATTGATGAAAATTTGTATATGAAATACTACAATTTAACATTAATTCCCCTCAAAATTACTAATTATGTTTTGATTATATGTTTTCCTAATTATATGTTTTGATTATGTTAATCTAACAATTAAAGATAAAATATTAATTTTATCAAATAAAATTTCCTAACTAAAGAAGAAAAAACGAATTGAGTATTTGGTTTTTAATTTATGAAAGCAGCTGAGTCCAATAGCATAAAAAAGATGAAAAACATAATGCAAGATTAATGGAGGAGGAAACAGTTTTCAGTGCCTCTCTGAAAAGGATTCAACTTGTTAAAGTCTCAAGATGGAGAAATGCAAACAAAGCCTTTCTTGGATTTATGCAAAATAATATTACCTGTTTTAAGTACATTATTTTGTTTAATTTCTTTTATAATTGTGTTTAATGAAATTGAAAATACTTAATTAATCTTTACAACATGGTAATTATTCTCCAATATATGTTTTCTTTTCTTATTTGATTTCAGATAACTTTGGATCAGCCATGGCAATAGTAAAATCTGATATTGGTGGTAACATATCAGTATGATGATCCTTTAAATTCCCACTACTAAAAAAAAAAATCAAAAGTGAGCTCGATTTACAAATAGGAAAAAATTCGAATATAAATTTTTTTTTTAGTCATAATATAAATAATTTATTATATGAAAATTAAATTACAAAAATATCACATAACGGTAATAAAAAGGAAAAATTACTTCGATTTATACAATAATATTAAATATTTTTTAGAAGTATTATAATTTTCCTCAATGAGTTTTGATTCGATGATACTGAAGGCTACGAGTGCAGTTTAAAATTATGATAAAAAAAGCCTAAAAAATTAAAAATTGATTTTTTTTTTAGTGATTTCAACCTTCTTGCAGGCTAGTGTTGGACTGGATGAAATGAAAGCTTGATGGGCTACTATTGCTGCTATTGAATAAGCTTCATTCATAATCGATCAACAAATCGACAAGTCTCGTTTAATTATTTGTTTGCTTTTGGATTGTATAAAACTATAAATTAATGATCTTTATTTATGAACCAGATCATCACCTCCGATAAAAATTAAAATATAAAAAATTATTTCAATTCAGATCTACAAAAAATACATTCATACATCGCAGCAAATAAATTAAGAAGCATTTCAGAGAGTTTAACCGAAAATAGTGAAGACAAAAAATAAAATCAAACAATTAAAAAACGAAAATAAAGGCTTCAGCCACATACCACATACCATAAGAGAGAAGAAAAGTAAATTAAAAATATATCAACAAGAAAAAAATAAAAAAATAAAAAAATAAAATGGATTAAAACCTCAAACGAAAGAAGAAAAAAATGCAAAAGAAATTTGCGATAAAAGATAAAAAAAGAGACAAAGTGAGAGCGGCAACGGTTTCAAAAAAAAAAAAGAAACATAAAAAGGGAGAGCAAGCGAACACAGCTAGGGTTTCACAAAGGAGCAGAAATGATTGATGGCAAAAATGACGAATTTAACCTAATACGACGCCGTTTTATAACGGGTTAAAGATAAAATCAAGATAATTTAATAATTTTATAGCAATTCAATGCAAAATTTCATTTGAAATTTAAACAGCATCATTTTAATAAGGTAATATAAAAAAAAAATAGTAATTTATTAATCCAAAATCAATTGAAATTGCACTTATAATAGATTAGCAAGTCGTTTATTTTAAGACATTGAAATCTCAAAACTCAAAGGAACAAAAACGACAAAGTCGTTTTCTTTGCTTAAACTTAAACGACTATTATAAAACGATACAGTGATTTTTATACTACGGACAGATGGCCTTACTGTGTTATTTTGATAATAAAAATAGGCTGTAATTCAATGACAGACAACTCACTTGCCTCGTCCAGATGACACATAGTTAAGTCAGACTACACCAGTTGTTCGGTAAACGACCCAATATAGGTTGACAGATGGTTGCATATCTGTCGTTTTAATGTTCGACAAACCCCTGCTTTCTGGGTATTTGCCTGTTTGGTTACTCAGGAAATATGAGAAATTAGGAAGAAAAAGAAAAGGAAAAACAGAAGGCAAAGCTTAATCATCAATTTCCCTTGGTTACTTTCCTTTTTTGGTACAATTAATTTGGACCATATCATTTATTTCACCACTCTATGATTTGAATGAATTTGTATTATTACCTTCAATTAATGCATAAACAAGTAGCTAACATTGGATTTTTCTTAAACACAAGATACCGGTTTCCTTTTGCATTTACAGTAGATGAACTAGTTGTCTCTTTTATTTTAGTCTAAATCTTCTATTATATTTTATTTTTTATTTCATATATTTTTTTAATCGTCATATTATTTATAAAAAATATTAATTATTAAAAATATTTTAAAAAAATGATATAATGAATAAAAAAATTATATTATTTATAAAAAAATATTACTATATAAAAAAATTATGTTATTTATAAAAAAATATTACTAGCTAGTTTATATATATATATATATATATATATATATATATTTTCCCTAATCATGTTTAGCTGTAGATGCTAAATTTTTTGATATGACATAACCTTTCTTTAACCTTTCTTTAATAAGACCTTGTTGATATCATTTTTAGGCACTTTGGTCCGTTTTGATTAGAAAGAAAATTAATTAGCAAGACTCACATGAGTTGATGAGAAACTCCACTAATAAAAAAATCACCTTATTATAAGAAAAAGAAAATAAATTTTTATTCACCTTCAAATAATAATTAAATGATCATTTGATCATCGCGTTAGATTATATTATATTAAATATAGAAAAATTTAATTCTCAATTATTAAATTATTAATCTAATAATATTTTTAATTTTTATATCATTTGGAGATCTAAAATAATAAAATAATAATAATAATAGGATCAAGAAATTAAAGCTAATAATCGTAAAGCTAATAATGTTGCTCACATTTTAATAAAGAATTTTTTTTTTCTTTTCAGATTTCATGTATTTGAGTCAGATTCCTAACTTCTTACAATGAGTATTTTTGACTGATCTTTCTATCAATACTTAATAAAACGTCTTTATTTTCTAAAAAAAAAAAAAAAAATAGGATCAAGAAATTGAAATAAATAAATAATATCTTATAATAAGATTTTTCTTTTTCTTTTTTAAATTTATGAGGTATTTTTATAATTTTTAAATATAAAATTAATTTAAATTCGTATTTCGCGACATGATGAAAATTTATTTACCAAACTCTACTATGGATCATTATCATTCATAAAACATCAATTAAGTGCTCAAACATGCATAGCCATCAGCCATAAAAAAATTATTAGAAAAGCCTATTAAAAACTTGACTAATTTTAGGCATTGAAGAGCAATCCATTATTGGATTTTGATTAATGGCCATCAAATTAACGTAATTTTTGTTTTAAACAGCAATTTCCCTTCGAATTCATCCCTTTTCTCATCACCATCTAACTTTTTACACAATTGTCAAAAACAGTTGCATGTTTTTTTATCTTAACCTTTTCGAATTTCATTTGGCCTTCAAAGATTGAAAATTTTACCCAAAAAAATAAAATAAAATTTGATCAGTTTATATCAAGAAATGTAGTTTGAATTTAAAGCTGCATTATTATCAAAACAGATTTTTTTTCTATATAGTAATTTTTCTAACCAACCAAACATTAATTTCTTTTTGTTTTCTTTGTTTCAGAAACTAAAGTACTTCAATTAATCAATTCTTCCACTCCCACAAAAGCATACTAATTAAGGAAAAAATCTAAATTCATAAAGCCATATAGATATATATATATCATTTCACTACTATAATGTCAAACAACAAGATGAAGGGCCTTTTAAAAGGCCTCAGATACATTTCTCAAATTTTTGGTATGAAATTGAGCAATATTCTGAAATTTTTTCTTTTTAATTATTTCATTTGTTGTTTTCTTATTCTTGTAGCTATGGAGTATTTATTTATATATTGCAGATAATGAAAAAGAGCCAGAAATGCAGATTGGATTTCCTACAGATGTAAAGCATGTTGCCCACATAGGATGGGATGGCCCCTCAGTGAATTCACCAAGCTGGGTAATCATTAATATTTCTTGGAATATATATATATATATGTATGTATTAAAATTTTTAAAAGTCTGAAAGTGATTCCACTCTTGATTTGCATGTAGATGAATGGGTTTAAAGCTCCTGAATCCAATGGAGAAGCAAAAGCAAATGGAGATGCTAAAGATGATGCAGCAAAATGGGTTTCTGAAGGTATGATGATTGTCTTATTAGCAATTTCTTTATAGAAAATGAGTTTATTTCAAAATTATTATTTAATCTAAAGAGTTATAGAGAGAATTCCGAACAGTTTCATTTAAGAATTTCGGATGAAATTAATTTTGGATAATCATTTGAATGTTATGAGTAATGTATGCATGGTAGATGCAAGTAGTCAAAGAGGTTCAAGGGGATCACAAACAGCAAGGGACAGGGACTTGCCGGAATTGCCAAAATCATCTAGACGGCATTCATCGTCAATTGGAGGAACAAGTGACTCTTTGCCTAAGGAAAAATCGGAAAAGAAACATTCAGAAAAATCGGAAAAGAAATCAAGGAAATCTTCAAGAAGTGGAGCAAAGGACTTGGCCGATGGCAAATCATCATCAAGCGGAAAAAAGGATGCAAAAGACGGCGATTCTTCGTCCAACTCATCTGACTTGCCCAAAAAAGCTCGGAGAAAGAAATCAAAAGACTCTTCTGGGAAATCATCTCGATCCAAAGAAAAAGCTTCAGATGCAGATTCTGAATCTGGTTCAGTATCCAAATCTCTCAGCAATATTGACACCTGTGACACTACTTCAGTTTTGAGTGCTTTAGAAGAAGATGACGCAGAAAGATTAACTGAAGTTTCTTAGACAAATTGGTGTGTGTAATTCAATTTTTTTTTTTTTTTTTGTTACTATACCCTTAGCTAGAATCTTTAGCTGAACCCAAAAGAGTTCACCTCCTTCTTCTTCTTCTTCTTCTTTTCTTTTCTTTTCTTTTCTTTCATGGAGCATTTTGCTTGATTCGTAAAATGGTACATACAGCTATTGGTAATGGTACCGAATCAATTTTTTTTTTCTTGTAAAGAGTCTTATATGGTTAATCTTACCATATTTTTCAGCTTAGATGTATTGAAAGTTATTCAATTAACATGTAAATGTGATTATTATCATTATCATAGAAAAATGTATTATAAATATCCCTATTATATTTGCATAATGTGAATAAGTGTGGTTGATCTCAATATTTAATTATATATTTCTTTTGCATACAAGAAGTGTTCAAATGAGAAGAAGTAAGAAATTAGATCTCAAATCTCTTATATTATCATCTCAACATTCAATTACTAAGCTTAATTTGGGTAATAATTGCTCTTTGAGGAAAGTCAGAATTCCTTCTCTATCTAACCACACCCTTAAAAAAAATATATTAATTTATTAGTCATCTACATATCTGACAATTGTAGAACAAGCTGTTTAGCAGTTTACCCTACTCTACCCAAATTTTGGGCAGGTTATTAATCTGCTTCTGTAAAATTTGTGAGTGTGTCCATATCAATTACAACTCACTTGGCTATTCTACTGGTGTAATAGAGGGATTTATTGTAAGCCTCTAATTTTTTATAATTTCATAATTCTTAAAAGATACAATTATTATCAGTTCCGTATATTTTATCATATTATATTAAAAAATTTTTATATGTTGATTCTATCAGATGATAGATTATTTCGTACATATTTTATTCATTTTTTATTAATCAATAATATAAAAGTCAAATTTTGACTAAAATATTTTATTTATTACTCAAAATACTTCTCAATTCATCTTCTACGTTCACTCATTATCTCTCTAAAATAGTAAAATTTTTCATTTTTTACTTTCACCCATTATCTCTCTAAAATTGTAAAGCGGGAAAGCAGAAATTAAAGAAAACAATGAGAATTGGAAAACAATCATTTCAATTTAAGGGTGTTGAATTAAATTTAATTACACTTTGCATTTTAGATTGGTGAAATCATTTATCCAAAATGGAATTTATAGTAAATACATAATGAACAAATAATCTATTCTAGCAAATTTTACCAGTAGTTTAACTATATTAACTCAAATTTCCATTTAAACTTGAAATTTGTATCAAAATTAATCAAAGAATAAAAGTCCAAAACATCAAAAAACATGAGTTTATATGCAAAATTAAGTAAATTTGAATAAGTTTAGATTATGAACTGAAACAAAACAAAAACTAATTTTAATCTGTTGAATATATAGATGGCTAGAACGAGCCATAGTCTGGCAACTACTACAGCGGTCAACAAAGAGGAATTTTCTTAACCCATATTTGCTAATATTGTGAGAAAGATAACCCAAAGAAATAGCAGCAAGACACGCTTTAGATGCCACGGTTTCAAGCTCAAAACTCTTAATTTGGTACTTATCGCAACTCCCACATTTGGATAGCTCCAAAATTAAAACATGAAGCACCACTCCTACCAATATAAAAGCAGTCCAAGAAAGAACAAAGCTTGAAATGAAAAACTGAATAAAACCCAGAAATATGTCTAACCTTCAAAGGACCTTTTCAAGATCAGTTTCTTGATTTGGAAGACGGTGGTTAATATTATCTCGAATTAGATGAAGAAGAGGTGTTTGGGTGGGAGGGAGAGGTTGCTGATCTATTTCTAGGATGAGGTTCATCTTTTTTTTTATCTATACATTCTATTCGATATTATGAGAAGATAAATAATTTCAGTAGAATTAAAAGAATTAATGTAATCTGGATTAATTACTTTTCTTGTTTTGATTGATTATATTTAATCTGAATTTTTTTTAATTAGATTTGTAATTTGTAACCATATTGTAATGAGTCAAATGGTGATGATGGTATGATATGGTGTGGTTTGATTTTGATATGATTAAAATTGATGATATTTAAATGAAAATTATGAATATCATAGATTTTTTATATAAATTTAATAAAATTTTAATAAAAAAATCTTAAATTTTAATAAAAATAAAATATTGAGACTTTATAATAAATAACCCTTCTTAAAATATAAGATAGACATTCTAATACTCGGCCGCATCGATGACGCAAATAATTCACATTAGTTAAATCAATTTCAAGAGAGCTAAAATCTCACAAAAATAATTTAAGCAATCACATAAAATATACCCACTTGAACAATTAAATACATAAACTCCATGAATTTAATTAGCTTTACAAATTAAAAATTGTTAACCCAGTATATGCCTTTTTCAGTTTTCATATACAAGATCCATAATTAAATATTTGTTTGTCTTGATGCCATCACTTCACAATCTAAAACCCAAAAAAATTCCTATCCAAAGTTGAAAAAGAGTATAAACCACCTTTTTATGCTAGCCATTATCACTCTCTTGAGCAAATTACCAAAAAAAAGAAAAGCAAAAACCCAAAATCAGCAACTCATAATAAGAAGATAACACCAGCAGCATTGGTGATAAGGAAATAACAGAATCACCCTCTTTGAAAAAGGTAGGATTTGGAATTTCTGATTTGTTGCATAGCTTCAAAGTCCCCAAGTTGCTGTCCTGATTTCTACCAGTCCCAAAATCTTGATCAACACAGAGTCTTGAATTACCTTTTAACTTCAATTTTTCACCAACCTTAGCAGTAAATTTAGCAGAGAATGGAAGTTTACCACTTAAATTGTTGTTCTCCAAATTGATTTCATTCACAAACTCCAAAAACCCTAATTCCACTGGCACTTTCCCTTCAAGATTGTTGTTATCAAGCCTTAGATAACACAAGTTTCTCAAGTATACCCCCATGGAAGGTGGGATTTTCCCAACCAGACCCATGTTGGAAAATCCTATTCCTGAAATACCCCCAAGCTTTTCCCATATTTCTGGAATCTGCCCTCCTAGTAAATTCCCACTCAAATACACTTCTCTCAATCTGGGCATTTCTCCTAAAAACAGAGGAACTCCAAAATTACCAAACTGGTTAAAACTCAGGTCTAAAAACTCCAAGTTCTGCAAATTAATCAAGCTATTTGGAATTTTACCAAAAAATCCATTAGAGCTCAAATCAAGCTTCAAAATCTGAGATAAATTACCTGTAGAGTCGGGGACATTTCCGTCAAAGTGATTTTGACTCAAATCTAGAAGTCTCAGCTTCTTCAACTTGGCTAGACTCAATGGAACCCCACCAATTAACTGATTTCTTGAAAGTGTAATTTCTTCCATATTCATCAAATTCCCAATCCCATCAGGAATATTTCCATAAACCCCATTTCCAGTCAAGACTAGCCTTCTTAAGTTTGTAAAATTACCAATAATTCCATTAAGAGACCCAAACAATGCTGGGTTTTCAATAAACACAAGCTCCTCAAGATTGCCCCCAAAACTCATCAAAGAAACATCAGGCACCGAAACGGGAGTGTCAGTGAAACACTTGTAAAAAGACAGTTTGCGAAGGTACTTAAAGGAGGTAAAGAGAAGAGGATTGAGAGTAGCATTTGGAGAACAAGGTGGGTTTGGTGTATAATCAGAGACATACCCAAAATTTAGCTCTGTGATATGAGCAGACTGAAGATAAGGAGTCGAACCGCTAACGTTGCGCGATGAGTTGGGTTGTTCAATGAAGTAGTCACAAACGACACCGTGTGGAGAAGAGAGGCAGAGGTCATCTGGGAAAATAGTACGCCAAGGAATGGCGGAGTTAATGGAAGAGAGAACCTCGTAGACTGAATCTTGCTCAGCCGAGTTGAGAAACGGTTGCTGGTGTGAAGCGGCAAAATAAGATAAGAGAATTACAAGAAAAAGGGGAAGAAAAGAGGGGGAAAATGGGAATCTTGGAGACATTTTTAAAAAAAATTAGAGGTAAAGTTAGGGTTTTAAGAAATTGAAAAAAGGAGGAGAATGGAGCGAGTTTGTGTTAATTAGAATGGTGATAATGAAATGAGGTATGGGGAAAAGAAGAAAACTTTGGGTGAGAGAGTTGTGGGCAGTTCGGGTTATTAGGCAAAGTTCTACCTCTATATACTTTAGTAGCGAGATTGTTGCTTGCTGCTGCGTGGATTTGTTGCAGAGAGTAAGGCAATTACTAAAGTAACCTTTTCTTCGAGATTGGGTTTTGGAGTAGAAAACACACCTACGTGTAAATTAGAATAGTTAAAAATAAATGAGGTAAAAGAAATGAGGCATGGGGAAAAAGTAGAATACTTTGGGTAAGAGAGTTGTGGGAAGTTGGGGTCATTAGGCAAAAGTACTATCTCTATATACTTTAGTAGTGAGTCTGTTGCTTGTTGCTGTGTGGATTTGTTGCAGATAGTAGAGCAGTTACTAAAGTAGCCTTTTTCTTGGAGATTGGGTTTTGGAGTAGAAAACACCCACACCTATGATTAATCTAATCAACCTTTTATCAATTTTCAGATAAATCGAGTAAATGATGATATGACACTGCCTCTTTTCTCAAAATAATTACAAGGATAATGCTTTTGTTGTGATTTGCAAAGAATGCTAAGCAATTTGGGTGATATTGATTAGAGTTAATTTGTAATTTTAGAATGTAATAAATGAGTGTATTATTATTTTTATCAACTATATTGATATTATCACAATTTAATAAATTTATTTTATTTTATTAATTAATTATGACAATAACAATATAAACTATCAAAATAACAATATCCTAACAAATTTTAGAGTTAATTTGTATAGAGCAAACTACAAGAAAGTTCAAGGAAGTGATTGCAAAGTAATTGATAGGGGCATTTTAGACTTTTGATCTCAGATATCGTCCCTTCACAATTCGCATGTATAAACACAAATGTCGGTGTTCAGAACCAATGATCAGCCTATCTCAGATACCTCATTTAACCAATATTCAAAACCCTCGTAAACCTCTAACACATCTTCACGCGTCTCGTTAAAATCTAACGGATAATATCCACACAAAGCCCAAGAAACTAATCGCAGTTTAACTCCAAAAGCTCACAAGGTTAATTTTGGTTTTTGCAAACACTGAACCCTAGACAAGTTGACAGTAGAAAAAGTAGCCGGTGTTAATTGACAGCAAACCCAAGGGACAAAGGCAGCCGACGGGAGCCTACAACGCGCCGCAGCCGCCGACTTACTGTTTGTGGTGCCCCATGAAAGCGACGTTTAACTGGTCCGAACGAAAGATTGATTCCGGAAATAACAGAGCATGCGAATACCATTTCTAGTGCGCGTCGTTTCCATTAGAATTAGTAATGCTTTAATGTGGGACATACTTTTTCCAGTGAAGCCCGTTAGGAGAACTTTCTGGCCTCTGCTTTTGTTTTTTGACCTTTTGTTGCTTCTTGGAGCGGAAGCAATTTCAGTGAGACTGCAAGTTTGGAGATAATGATATTATTAATTTTTTTTTTGTTTTAAGAGGGAAACCAATTTTAAATTTATTATATTTTGGTATGCATATTATTATTATTATTTGCAGATTGGATTAGATTTTAAAGTGTGAAATGATAATAAATATAAACATTTTTCTCAAATTTATATTGAATATTGAAAATATATGTTTAAGACAAGATTAGTCTTAGGCTTAGCTCATGAAAAGTAATATAAAATGTGATGATTTGAATTTTTAATGCATATTTTATATTATAAGATAAATATTAAATTATTGACTACTAACTCAATTATTAAATGATTGATGTTTGTTATTAGATTAAAACCGTTGGGAAATTATGTGGGTGTTTGGTAACCTAATAAATTTTATTAAAATAAATTTTGAATAATGAATTTTGAAGTAAGTTATTCTTGATAATTTAAAAAAATAATACAATGAATGATTTTTTTAACATTTGTTAGATGAATTTCGTAATTTTATCATTGGTTGTAATTTCTAGTGTTGATATTACTTATTACTTTTTCAGTTAAGCGTAGATTAAAAAATTTAGTTATTTTTAATTTATTATATTATTTTTATTATTTTTTTAAATATTATTGTGTAAAATACTCTTATTTCATATTTTTTAATTTTTTAATATTTACAATAATTAAATTATTTAACATAATATTTTTATATAAAAATATTAAAAAATTATTCTTTTAAATTTATAATTTTAATATAGAAAAAATAAAAAATATAATTATGTATGTGATAATATTAATATGAATTAATAAATAATATATTTAATAATTTTTTATTAATTAATATTTATGATATAAATATATTATAATTTAAAATGGACGGAAAACAATGATATCACTTATTTATGTTGACTAGACCTTATCATGGGCTTGGGGTCTAACGCAATTTTGGAAACAGAGAAGCAAGCGCTGAGCCATTTTTGAAACCGTGAAATTTCGCGGGGACTGCTTTTAATGAAAACCAAGAATATAAAGGCGAAATTAGTCTGAGAAATTATTAGGTATAAGGAAACATACTCCTCTACTCGTATTAGAGCTGTAATCGCTCCAAATACTGTATCCTTCTTTATCATTAAATTGCGGAGAATTTTTTCTTGAAAAAAGTTTTCTAAAGATGGCTATGGCTGGAGTTTATCGTCGCCTACTCCCTTCTCCTCCTGCTATTGATTTTGCTTCCTCTGAAGGAAAAGTAATCTCTGCAATCCCACCAATTTCCATTTTTTTTGGGTTTTAATAAGAGTTTAAATGAGCAGAGCCAAGGGATTAGGGTTATAGAGGAGACTGAAATAGTTTTCTCATTTGAAACTGTTCATCTTCTAGTTGATCATTGCAATGTGTAATTCTTTTTAGTGTAGTTGTTATGATTCTGATTACCATTATGGATTTCTATTGCTGATTAAGTTTATGTTTTGGAATTGCAGCAACTTTTCGCTGAAGCCATTCAGAATGGAACCATGGAAGGTTTCTATAAGTTGATTTCTTATTTTCAGACTCAATCAGAGCCTGCTTATTGTGGTTTGGCTAGTCTTTCTATGGTCTTGAATTCCCTTGCCATCGATCCTGGAAGAAAATGGAAAGGTAAACCCCTTGTATAACTCATGGGACAATTAGATATGTTTTATAGATTCATATTAGGTGTTGCTTAATTTGCATTTTGTGCCTCCGGGCCATACTTTTGACCCGGGTAGGAATTAAGCTGCAGCACTAAGGCAGCATGGTGCATTAGTATACATAAGGGATAAGCATGGTGAATTAGTATTCATAATGTTTCGGCTCTTTGGTACAGAGTTTAGCCCAGCGTTACATTATTTTCTGTTTCTCTATGGGTGATTTGCCAATTGTCAAGGGACAGTGGACGAAACATGAGAAACAACCATTTCTCGCAATTTTTCCAAGTATTAACTTAATATCTTGCATATTTTTTTATTATTATTATTATTGAATCCTTGTTTGTTCTTGATTTTAGAGATTTTGCGGCTTTGAAAATTCGGAACAATTCATTCTGATTCCGACTGAATCCGCAACACTATTACCGTTGCTGTTCCTGATTTGTTATTAAAAACTTGTGGATAAGTGCATTTTCCCTGGCAGGTTTGTGAAGTAGGCTGCCTATCCCAGTCTTTGTCGGTGAACTGTGTATCAATCTCAATAAATAAATTGTGACAGAGCCATACTGATTCTCTGATTAATGGGACTTTCATGTTGTTAGACTTAATTACTTATAAGCTATTGTTGAAGTATTTGGTAGGACTTCCTGGATCAAATCAGTCATTCTGTTATCATAAAATGCCTGTTGAATGGTTATCAATTTTCTTATAGGACCTTGGAGGTGGTTTGATGAATCCATGTTAGATTGCTGTGAACCTTTAGAAAAGGTTAAAACTAAGGGCATCTCATTTGGGAAGCTTGTGTGTTTGGCTCATTGTGCTGGGGCAAAAGCTGAGGCGTACCGTACAAATCAGAGCAACATTGATGAATTTCGTAAGCATGTCATGAACTGTACCACTTCTGATCATTGTCATATGATATCATCATATCACAGAGGAATTTTTAAACAGGTATCTGCCTCTAATATTTTTCCATGTGTCTACTCTTTGATGTTATCTTTTTTTGAACGTGATGTTATCTGATAATTGGAATCATAAATTCTTAACTATTCAAGAAGGGGACATGCAATGGCCGTCAGATGCACTTTGTCTTTAATATTTCCATCATAGCCATGCATTGTTCACATCTATAGTAATGGTTCATATTGCAATATTTTTTTACCACTTAAGGCATTGTGTTGTGTCAAAAAAGAGATGCTGGAATGTTTTAATAAATGATTGGATTCTAGATGACTACAAGTGGTCATCCAGACAAGTGCCAGTATATGGTGGCAGGATATCATGGAAGGCTGACTTTGTTATTTTAATTTTGTGTTTAATATAAAAAAAAAAAAAAAAGTACCATACCATCCCTCGATTTTTCGTGGACTTCTACCTCCTTTATTAATTAGAGAGCTCATAGGAGCATTAGTATTTTAGAACTTTAATTTTTGTTCCTTTTCATTGCAGACAGGAACTGGTCATTTTTCACCTATTGGTGGTTACCATGCTGGAAGGGACATGGCATTGATTTTGGATGTTGCACGATTTAAATATCCTCCACATTGGGTTCCACTAACACTTCTTTGGGAAGCTATGGATGATATTGATGAGACAACTGGGCAGCGCAGAGGGTAGGCTTTTGTGATTTATCTATAAAATGAACATTTATCTCTGAGTTTTTGACTGCCTAGATGTGGTAAATGGCATGTCACAATTAATTCAAGGTGCTAAAATGACAGTATTGCTTGAATTGCCAAATATTGTGAAGAGTTTTAGTTGTGTGACTGACAAATTGACAATTGCATCATCAACTCTTCTATTCTTAATCTGTAAGAATCTGGCTTTTACATATTCACATCATGCCTCTGTTTAACATTTCTCAACTTGATCATCCTTGCCCACTTTGGCATATGGTTATAACCACAAGAATGATATCTATCCTCCTCCCATTTTAGCTATTCTCTTTACATTGTTAACCAAGGCGCAGAAAATGCAAATTAATCACATAAGAGTCAACAAGGTCGGTGAGGCAATCATCCTGTTGATGTCCTTTGACGTGAGAGCTACTCAAGTCAACTAGGAAGTCTGTGCTGTTATGACTGGGATCTAAACCAAATAAATGAATCTTCATTTCTACTCTTTTTTTTATTTATTTTAATGACAATTTTCTTATATTGGTAATTCATTTCCAATTTATATGTTTCCATGTTGTATGTTCGTTTTGTTGGTGTTTCGTTTGCATCAGAATATTTCTTTATTTGCCACTGAAGTTTGATTATGTTGCAGGTTCATGCTTGTATCAAGGCCTCATACAGAGCCTGGACTGCTTTATACCCTGGTATGATTGTGGTTATGACATATATGATGCAAATCTACATGGCTGCTCACATATTTGCTCATACTTTATTGTGAATGTATAAAGTTGCTTATAATTTCACCTTCTATAACGTTTCTCTAATATGCTTTACAACATACTGTGTATCTAATAAACTTATTGTTTTATATCTTGATTTATATATTCTAGTAAATGCATCAGCATAGCTTTGGAAGCTAGCTGTATTTTCTGTCATTTTCCCCAATATTTTCCTTTTCTGATTGGAAACTGTGAGAGCACTACCATTAAGGTTCATAACAGAATATAAGCTAGACTACATCTTTCATATTTTTTTATATGTTTGAAGCAATGCTCTAATGCAACTTTGAAGTGATGCACTAATGCTCTTTGTCGAGTAGTAGCTTATGGACTTAAAATAAGTAGTCATTTTTGGCAGCCACTGCACATCTTGATGAGTGTGGCTTTTTTTTTTACTTCCTTCCATCATGTATGATTTGAAAAACTTGGAGATGACTGAATGTTGAATGACTTGCCTTTTTTTGTGATGAAATAAATCTTAATATTACTTTGATACTTTGCACAGAGCTGTAAGCATGAGAGTTGGGCTGCTATTGCTAAGTATTTGTTGGATGACTTTCCTCTTATTTTAAAGTCAGAAGATGTGACAGATGTTCAAAAATTGCTCTTTGTTGTTTTCTCATCACTTCCATCAAATTCTGGAGAATTTATTAAGTGGGTTGCAGAAGTGCGAAGACAAGAAGATGGTGGTAAAAATCTAAGCCAGGAGGAGAAAGGAAGACTTGCTGTCAAGGTGTTACAATGCTTCGTCCTCTTTTTGGTTGCTTTTCTCCTAACAAGCGAGATGTCTGTATGCAATTCCTTTTGACTCAATGTTATTTTTGCAGGAAGAGGTGTTAAAACAGGTCCAGGAAACTGGACTTTTTAAACATGTAGCAGAATTTTTGTCTTCAGCAAACTCAGGCTGCAGAAATATGCCAATTGTGAATCAAGAAGACTATCTTCCTCATATTGCTGCAAGTGTCTGTTGCCAAGGGGCAGAGATTTTGGGAGGAAGGTCTAGTTCTTCTGGAGATTATTGTTGTAGAGATACATGTGTGAGATGCTTGAAGACCACTGATGACAAGTCTGTTACTTTGGTGTCTGGTACAGTTGTAGATGGTAGAAGTGAGCAGGGGCTTGATGTGCTGGTTCCTTCATCTCAAATGAAACTGAGTTGCTGTGGCTGTGGCCCAAGTAGTTCCATTGGGATGTATCCAGCTGGCAATGATGTTCTTACAGCACTTCTACTGGCTTTGCCTCCTGAAACATGGTCATGTGTCAAAGAGAGGAAACTTTTGGAAGAAATATCCTCTCTTTTTTCAACTCATAATCTTCCAATTTTGCTTCAAGAAGAGGTAATTATGTTCTCTTCATGAATTTCAAATGCTTTTTATTTATGTTACTCAATCCTTGATATTGTTATCCCTCATAAGAAAATCATCAAAAGAATGTTTTCTCAACATAAAAATATATGTATTATTTTTCAACCAGAGGCATTGTACTGATGGAAAGAAACTTGTTTCGTTCTAAAAAGCAGCTGATGGGCATAACAACAGAAGCGTATTTAAAATTTGCCTTGTTTGGAATGAGAGAAAAGTAAGGTGAAAGTTAGGTTGATGCACAATATCTATGACTGCTATTTGTAGGGCTGGCAAATTTTAACACGACACAAACTTGACATATAATAAATGAGTTCGGGTTGAGTATAAATGGATTTGGGTCATAAACGGGCTGACACGCCAAAAATTAGAGAATAAATGAATTGATATGCTTAATCTGCAATGACACGCTGTAACCCATTTAATAATATGTTTATATGTAAAATATATAATATATGATATATTTAAACTTCTTGAAAGTTATTTAATTTATCTTGTAAACCTTTTTTATTTTATAAATATACTTATAATAATTAATTTACATAGATAACATATAAATATAGATTCATAAGAAAATTTGTAGATTAATTAGGTTTAATTCAGTTTATATGGTATAAAAATCCTTTTATTTTAATTAATACTTTATATTTTAGAATTGAAATTTATTAAATCCGTCTTTGTTATAAGTTAATTATATATTAATATTAAACATATTAATATATTGAAATTTACAACAAGTGTATCATATTTTAATAAAATTTATTTTGATTTACTATATTTAAATGGGTTAAAAGAGTCATATATATAATATGTATAATAAATATGTAGGGTTAGGGTTAAGGAATCTTAACACGATTAATAAATGGGCGGGTTAGGTTTGATACATTTTAATGTTATACTAATATTGTAACATGATACGATTAGGACTCCACGGCCGAATTTCCAGCCCTATTTGTACATACTATTTAAATGCTTTTCATTACTTTAACAATACTGTTCATTACATGTTTGCTTATGATATGGGCTTGCTGAATATTTCAGATTTTAACCTTTATGATGGACAAGCTGTTGCCATGGCTGTGGCTAGCTGAAACATGCTTTTTAATAGTTCTGTTGCTTAATACGAATTCCTTGTTTGGCAGGTCTTGCATCTACGGCGTCAACTCTATCTTCTTAAAAGATGCCAAGAGAATAAGGTAGATGTTGATCTTGGAGCACCACTTTCCTAGGACCTTAATTTGTTGCTAAATTACCATTTTTGTAATCCAACATATATTTTGTCAGTAATTAATAGGGAGTTAAAAAACCTCATTTTAAATGTAGCTGTAAACATGGTTATAACTTGTAAACATCATTGGTTTGTTTCGGCTTTGAATTAGTATACAATGATTTAAGCTATTGAAATGGTACGAAGTGATAAATCTTAGCAAAATGCTGCTTGTTAGTTTGAAATGCAAGAGACTATTATTAGAGATGACTATTTCCTACAAACCATCTATTATGATTGTTGTTATTGTTGTTCTTTTGTTTGATTGATTGTCTGCTTTTGTTTTGAAAACAATGAAACGACAGTCGTCTGCTGTGATGAAAGCTTTTAACACATGTTTTGGGTAATTTGCATAACAAGGAACACGACTTATCATCAAGCATCCTTCAAAGTTCACTCTATGACTAAAATCTAATAACCACAGCGAAAAAATATCAATGTTAGCTGATATGGCTTCAACCTTTGTTTAATCAGCTAAAAGCGATTGCTTGTCTTATATATCACACATGAGGCGATGAGGTATAAGTTACTGATTTTTTTTGAGGAATAAAAATTAAAACTTTAATGAAAAAAAAATTAAAACTTTAAGCATTCATCAATAAGAAAGAAAAAAAAAATTGAAAAAAAAAATCAAAATTTGGTGATTTTCTTTATCTAATAACCCCCTTCTCATGTTATAAGTTACTGATTTTTTTTGAGGAATAAAAATCACAAATTCTCTTATATTTATTTTGCTCAACTATACATTTATTATAAATGACAAACTAACCTATAAATTCTTTTGATGTTGATTAAATATTAATTATTCTTACATTAAGAGAACTTGAAGATGTATTCAACGTAATTAGATTTGAGATATTAGATTAACTAATACCAGCTATTTTTCAACTATTAATTAATTATTTTACTGCATTTTAATTATATGAATCTATATGCTGATTAAAAATAAAATAGAAAAACATAAGCATAAAGATGGGATCACTCCAAAAGTTGGAATTCACCACTCCAGATGAATTCATGTCGAACATAATGGATAATTCTTGAAACAAAACAATTAATATGTTTAGTTGTACATATCACATTTCTATACCACCAAACAACCTTTAAAAAAATGTCAGTATTGTCTGACAATTGATATATATTGTGCTTGATTTGCAATTATTATTATTATTATTTTCTGTTTGCTAGTAATAGCTAATGATGAATTACCCATTCCCTTGCAGACTATTTCAAAATTGAAATACAGAATTCTAAAAGACAAGTGCATGTTCTGCAAATAACGGAGTGTTTGGATCAATTTAAAATAAAAATAAAATATCATTTTAAAATTTAATAAGTGTCAAACTATTTTTTGAGTATTTGACTGATTAATCCAAAACGTCATTTTAGAACTTTAAAACAGAAAAAATTTAAATTAAATATGTTAACATTTTTTAAAACAATATTTTTAAAACTCTATTTTCAAAACACTTTTTATACCCAACCACTCTAAAACAGTAAAAAAAATAATCCTATAATCAATCAATAAGGCAATAGCTTCAACTGGAGCCAGTTGGCTATAATAAGAATCCGACTAGAAAGCAAGAACTAGAAGGCAGTTCTTGCTCTGATTTTATGACTAAACCAGGTAGTGTGCTTTCCCCGTGATTATATTATAGTGAATAATGTGTATCATGTTACTAGAGTAAATTATTCACTTCTAATCCGGTTAGTCATTATGCGTTGCTTGGCTCAAATGGTGTGAAGTTTCTTCATAGTCTTAAAGAGTTGATGCTATGATCTATTTGCTAATAGAAAAGGTTAACAATAAATTCAATGAAATTTTATTTTAATTTTCTCCATGTTATCTTTATTGAAATCCCAGCTCAATTTCTGAAAGACTTGCTACATTTCGTTGTCAACAGATTCAGTCAACGAAATTAACAGATTGAAATAAAATCAAGTACAGAGACTCTTCCATTGAAAAAAACTGGAAGTTCGGCCATCTGTCAATGGTCATGAAATCTTAAGGCCCACTAAATCCTCATTAATATGATAAAAGGGAAGTTACATAACTACAACCTCAAACTGATTATTGCTACACAGACAGATACAACCTCAAATTGAATGTTGCCTACATAATTCTGTAACCGCTGGGAGCAAAGGAATCCACCACATCAAATTTGCAGCTCAAACACAGTTCCATTTTACTTCACTATTGCCTCGTATGCAAATACTAAATAGAAACTTAAACTTTCACAGAGAATTAAATATCCTTTCTTAACTGTTGCACTGTCACCAGCAAGAATATCACGGGGAAGCACACACAAACACTTGCTGTCACTAAATTTTAACCAGAAATTCTAAAATATGCCATTCAGAAAATCCTTCATTTTCCTACACACCCACGGAACTTGTGGAGCGGCACGTTTGGGTTCAGAAGCTTGCTTCTTTTCCCCTTTCTTGGCATTGCTTGAATTGGAAAGGTTCTTCTGCAGCAACTATAGAGTCAAAACATATGAAAGATTCATCGTACTTTTACATAAATTTGTTCCTTTACACTAAAATCTTATTTCTGGAGATCTATCCTGCTGAGTTATTGTAAAATGCAAATATTTGTTACTTGAAATACTGCATAATATGAGATCTAATAAACTTCAAATGTCAAAGGAAATATATATATATATATAAAGAAAAAGAAGGAATTGAATAAATAAGTTTTGCAGATAAGAGTCATGCAATCTTCAAACTTCAAGGCTGCAACCGACAAATTAGTACAATTATAAATATCTCAAAAAAAAAAACTCTCAATGCAATCACCAACCAAAAGTAAAGATGTCTTCAAATAGGAGTTGGAACAAGTTGGTAGAAAGTAAAGTTATGAAAAATATTTTGCAGCGAAAGAGTTAGAAAATTTGAAATTCAATTACACTTTTTATTTCCTAATGCATAAATTATATTCCAAGATCCCTGAAACTGAATTATATTCATTTTGCTAGAGATATTGGCAATATTCTACCCTTGGTGTTTGACACCTTTTTCATCAAGAGGGGATCATTAAGAATTGCCAGTTACATAGGTTAATGAGCAAGAATTTGCATCAATCTTGAGTAGAAGTCAAGATAAACATCTATAAGAAACTAATGGAGGTGTGTGTTGTACTCAAATATTAATATATAAAACCACAAATAAAAATGACAAGTTGGACACCCAGTTGAAAAGGAAAAAAAGAGATAAGTACCTGGACTTGAGTTTCTACTTCAGCATGCAATTCGCAATTTAGAAGAAATTGGCCAAAATGCCCGTCATCAGGATTCTCCTTCCATTGCACGAAAGGTTTGATTGACATGCTCAAATGCTATCAACAGACCGAATGCCATTACACAATTCTTCTTCTGCTATCCCTTGTGTTCCTTTACTCTTTTCATTCTCTTCTTCTTCTTTCCCTTCTTTCTCTACATTTCTTTCTCTTTTTCTTTCAATTCCCAATGTTTCCTCATAGCGACTGGCTCCAGCAAACCATGGTAACCAAAGGTTGTTCTGGATGCAATGGGAGCATTTAGAGCAGAGATTTTTAGATAGGCTTATAAATGAACATTTTCCTTTGTTACAATCCAACTGCAACCTGGACTCTTCTTTATTCCTTTGTATTTTTTCATCATTCTAACTTTGTCTCTATCCTTCTTTACTCCAAAAATATTATACAAATCAGACAAAACTACATAAGGGGTTGCACTATCAGGCTCTAAGTTGTTGAGGTGTTGAGCTGCAAGCTTTGCCAGGTCAAGACGAAAGTGAATCCTGCTAGCACTAAGGAGAGCTCCCCAAACCCCAGCATGGGGCTCCAAAGGCATTGATTGGATCAAATCTATTGCTTCATCCAGCAATCCAGCTCGGCCAAGGAGATCAACCATGCATGCATAATGATCTTGCCCTGGTTCAATATTGTAGACAGATTTCATCAAATTAAAATATTTCCATCCTTCTTCTACTAATCCCACATGAGTGCATGCTGATAGAATACCAAGAAAAGTGATTTCATTAGGCATCCAACTTTCTTTCTGCATTTTGCTGAATAAATTAATAGCTTCTTCTCCAAGCCCATTTTGGCTAAACCCAGTAATCATTGAGTTGAATGAAATAACATTGGGTGCATCGATAATTGTAAACACCTGGTAGGCTTCAACAACATTTCCACATTTTGAGTACATTGAGATGAGTGAATTCTGAATAGACAATTCATATTGCATGTCCATCTTCACTACATGGGCATGGATTTGCAAACCTTGGTTTAGTGTT
Organism: Aleurites moluccanus; assembly: GCA_948193065.1. Taxonomy (NCBI): domain Eukaryota; kingdom Viridiplantae; phylum Streptophyta; class Magnoliopsida; order Malpighiales; family Euphorbiaceae; genus Aleurites; species Aleurites moluccanus. The sequence goes on along the minus strand of CANXYC011954402.1, from coordinate 22,607 downwards.
GCCAAACCAGCTGAAGCACTAAGCATGCTACTCAAAGTTAGTGAGTTTGGCTTCACTGCTTTTTTCAGCATTTCAATAAATTGACAGAAAGCCTCCTTATACTCTTCATTGCTCACAAAACTCGAAATCATAGCAGTCCAAGCTACATCATCTTTCTCAGGCATCATTTTAAACAACTGGATGGCTTTCTGAATCCTCCCTTTGGCAGAAAATCCTGCAACCATAGTTGTCCATGAAATCACATCTTTCCCTGGCATCTTCTGGAAAAGTCTATAAGCTTCCTCTATTTCATCATTTTGAATGTAACCAGCAATCAATGAATTCCAAGAAACCACGTCTTTTTGGCTCATCATCTGAAATATTTGATTTGCTTCATCCATATAGCCAAACCGACAATACATTGTGAGAATAGAATTGCCCAAAAAGATGTCAATTTCAAACCCCATGTGCAAAATCAAACCATGCACCTGCGGTCCCTCTGTGTATCTTCCGAAACGACCACAAGCTTCAAACATTATAGTCAAGGTCGTAGGATTAACTGCAACAACTCGTTCTCTTCTCATACTCAAAAACAAACTAAACCCATCTTCAAAGCACCCCGCTTTCATGTACCCATCAATCATAGCTGTCCAAGTAATGACATTTCTCATCGGCATTTTATCAAACAGACCCCTAGCCTCAAAAATCCTCCCTTTCCTGCAATAACCATCAATCATAGAGCTCCAAGAAACGACATCTCTCTCGACCATAGAATCGAAAACCCGAATTGCCTCCTCCAGTCTACCGGCCTTCAATAAGCCACTTATCATTGCATTGGAACAAATAGGATCCCGCCACTCAACAGGCATCTCATCATACAACTCCTTCGCCCTATCAAACATCCCTGCCTGGAGAAACCCAGTAATCATGGCTCCATAAGACACCGCATTCCTCTTATCCATCTGAGAAAACAATCTATAGGCTTCATCTATCATACAATGGTTCCTTACATATGCTGTGATCATAGCATTATATGAAGCTGTGTTTCGAAGAGGCATTTCGTCAAACAGTTGCCGTGCTTTTGCAATTTGGCCATTTTTAGCATACGCAGTAAGCATAGAAGTGTAAGAAATTACATTTTTATGCGGCATGCGTTTGAATATCAACTCAGATTGTTCAATATCGCCGTTCATTCCATGTTTCGTTATCAGGGTATTACAGAAAACGACAAACTTGTTCAAAGTTTTACCTTTTTTAACAGATTTGGAGAGGGGAGGACGAGGAGGAGAGAAAGTTGAGCAGTGAAGAGTTAATAAGGAAGTGTTGCAGCGAGAGAAGCGTTGGCAGTAATGAGAGTTGATTCTTTTTCCTAGCATTGCAGAGACCAAAGATACCAAATAGCAACAATTTAAGATAATAAATCTACCTGTACTGCGTAAATTCTGATCGACCAAACAAAACCGTGATTTTATATTCCTTGATTAGTATTTTCGAAAAAACTAAACATTTATTTTTTCCAAGCATTCAACACTTTCAGATTACAAGACTGAATTCAATTTTTTTAAAAAGCCTACATTAAATGTAACTATTACTGTAAAATTATAATGGGTCCCACAATTTTAATAAGAGTATCTCTTTCCCAAGTACTAAACTTTTACATTTTTTTTTTAATTAGATCATGTATTAAAATTTTATTAAGTTTAATTATTAATAACAGTTGGTAATTATTATTAATAATAGGGATGGTAATAGGATGAGAAATTTTCATTTTCCATGGGAATTTATCCTGAACGGGGTGAGGATTTTCCGATTTGTCTCCCTATGGAGACGGGGATGAGAATATTTTTTCCCAATTAGTTGGGACAGGGCGGAGAAGGAGAGTGTATTCTCCACCCCATGGGGATCCCCTTTCCGTTTTCATGGGGACCCGTTATTATACTTTGTTAATTATTATATTTATTTAATTATTCCTTGTATAAAATTATATTAATTAATAACATATATATAATTCTTATGAGATTGTTGGAATTTATTGAAAGCACTTATTAGTTTAAATTTGATCAAGTACTCATAATTTAATGTATGCTAAATTTTTAATGTTTTATTAAAAAATATTACTGAATATTTTTTATGTATTAAAATATTTATATTTTAATTATACTTGGTTGATATTTTGTGTAATTGAATTTATTAATATTTTCTAAATAAATTTTTTTATATTTTTAGCTATTATTTATAAATTTTATAAATATAAACAAATTTAATAATACAAAATTTAAGCGGAAAATGGAAATCCCACGGGGAAAGGGGATCCTCACGGGAATAAGGACTAAATTATCCCCGTATGTGAAACGTGGACGGGGATGGGATTCCCCGTTAAGACGAGGGTGGGGATGGAGATGGTTCCCCTACCCCCGCCTCGCTCCATTGCCATCCCTAATTAATAATAGTTGTAGTTGATTAAATTATTATTAATTAATATTTAAATATTATTTTATGAAAAATAATTTAATTTTTTTATTTAAATAAAAGTGAAATTAGAGCTAATTATAATTATGATTCATGGCAACAAGTCATAACATGTAATGAGAAATAATTATGTGATGCATATAATGTTGGAGTACACATGAAATAGACATTTGCATTTACATATTACTTAATAACATTTGTATTTATATATTGAAGATCAGATCTACATGCATATCTATCAACAATACAAAATTTAACTTCCCTAAGCTGTATGTATAAATTAAAATAAAATAAAAATAATTTTATCGTATCAAATGACATTGCTCCACGTGTTAAAAACCATCACTCTAGCACATTTACATCTGTAAGAAACGAGAGAGCTGGCTTGGGTTGACAACGCCAGGTAATTGGGCCCCATCTGCCTTTAACAAACTTGATGATACTTCCACATACTTCTGATAATTTCTCTTATTACTCGGCTCCGCTTCTTCGTCATTCTGACTCGGCTTAACATTATTCGACTCCAAGCTAAGTACCTGTTCGAGCGGCTCAGCTCCAGCCGGATCCCAAGGTTGACCGTAGAGAGTCCCCTTTGTTAGAAATTCATGGGCAAAATACCCGGCTAGAAGCTGATTAGACAAAATCGGCTCAGAGAGTTTTCCTGAGTCGTCTTGAGTTGTGGTCGGCTTGGCTAATTTTGTTGTTGCTGATGATGTTGGTGACGGTTTCAGAGAATCAGAACCCTCTCTTTCCTTGCGCTTATTTGAGGTCAAAACACGACGGGGAGGGGGACGCATCGTTTTGGTGCTCATTTTTTTATGTATTGATGCATATGCCACGTCAGCAACCGAAGTAATTTAAAAATATGTATAATTTCTTTTTTTTTTATATAAAAAGAGAGAAAATTAAGGAAAAATAGAGTAGCTTGAAAATATATATATATAATTTTTTTTATAAAAAAAAAAGAGAAAATTAAAGAAAAATATAATTAAATGGAAAAATAGAAAACCTGAAAAGAGATCTGATTTACAGAGCGAAAGAGAAAGAGTGAAGTTTTTTGGGCATAAGAGAGACGACAAGAAAAAGGAAAGGATGGGAAGTTTGGAAGAAAAGTTTGGTTTAAATTTATAGAGGTTGTATCATACAACTGCCCCTATATCACATTTAAAATTACATCAATGCCATCATACTTAAATTACCGTAACACCCTTCTTATTCTTTTGTGTTTCCGGAAGAGACAGGGCCTAGACTGTCTTTTTCTCATTGATTTTAAGCAATATAATTGTAATTTAATAAAATTAGAAGTGTAGTGTTTTAATATAAGTAGGAACATGAGATTAATTTAGGAGTAGTTATTAAAGTTGGAATATCATAAATAAAATTAATATTTAAAAAAAATATTGTGATAAATCGCGAGGTAAAATTTATTTATATTTAGTGTATACATTAAATAAATAATATAATAATATTTAAAATAAAAAAGAATTATTATTAATTAAATATTTATTCACTTATTAGTTTAATATCATATAATAATATACACTAAATATTGTCAATAATTTTCTTAAATTGTGTATATAAATCTGATATTCAAATTTAATAACTTATTTATTTTTTAAAAAATTTCAATTTATAAAAGAAATATTAAAATCCTTTTTCACAAATCTTTTATTTTAGCAAGAATGATCTCTTGTTTATTAAATTTAAAAAAAAAAAAATAAATAATTTACTATATCCTTATATAATTACTAAGTGAAACCATATCAATTAAACATGTGTATAGTGTATATGTAAATTAGTCCTTTGTATAATTTAAATATATGCTATAGTGTATATATAAATTAAAAGTACAATGTTCAATCTTCATCACACTTTAATTAATTAATATATAAGCTTAGTTGAATATTATTATTATTATTATGATTGAGCAAAGCCCATATTCATTATGAGCTTCGAGTTTAATTTTGGGCCCAATGTTTAGGCCCCAATGTTAAGGCCCATTTGTTTATAATTTTTTTTTTTAGAGAATATTACATAAATATACTTTTTTTTTTTCAATTTTACTATTGCTTTTTTTTTTTTTCATTTTTACTTTTTTGGTATATATTTAATATATATTTGGTATATTTTTGATATATATTTAATATGTATTTGATATATGTCGTATTTTTTAAAAAATATTTTTAGATATGCAGTATTTAAAAAAAAAAAAATCTAACAGTAAAAATGAAATATTTTTTATTTTTTTGATATTTTTAAAAAAAATCTATTTTTTTTAATTAATATTCAATTCAAGCATATATACATTGGTTAATCTCATTTTTAAACTCATACTCTAACATATATCAATATGAAATGGGTTAATTTGATACTTTAGCAAAATATATTAGTAAAGTTAACAAAGGAAAAAGGAAAAAGATATAAAAAAAAGGGGGCAAAAGTGCAAAAAAAAATCTTAAACTTTAATCAATAGTTCTATTAGACCCTTTATTTTTTTTTTGGTGTAATAAAATATTTTATTTTTTAATTTAGAATATTTGGACCTCTGTGATTAACGGTATTTTCTCCGTTAGTCATATAGTTCGCAGCTTTTTTCTTTTATTTTTTTTCTTCATAATTACTAATTTTCTCTTATTTTAATTTTAAAAAAAAATTATATTTATCAACGGAGAAAGTAATGTAGTTAATCATAGGAGTCCCAATGGTTCAAATTAAAAAAAAAAAAAAAAAAAAAAAAAAAAAAAAAAAAAAGGGGTTTAATTGCACTAAACAAAGAAATGGTCTAATAATAGTCATTGGTAAAAGTGCCCCATTTTTTTTTCTATGCTCCACAAATTTAACTTTTAAAAAATTATACAATAAATAAATAAATTCTAAGAAAAATTGGAGAATTAAGAAGAATTATTATTATATTTAAAAATTTAAAGTTGAAGAAGCTATAAAAATTATTATATTTATTGGAAAAGCGAAAAAAAATAACTTTCTAATTCAGCAAAAGAGGTTATAGATACTGCATATAAAAGAAAAAAAATATTGAAAATAGATTTTTTTTTTTTTTATATATAATAAGAATTTAATCTTAATTTTTTAAAATATAATAATTATTTTTATCGTTTCTCCAAAATGTGATGTCTATATGATTAATATGAAAAAAAAAAAAAATGAAATTGGCTTGCCCGTTAAATTGAGTTAAATTTGAAAATTTATCACAAAAAACATAAAAGGATCCTATTGAGCTAATTTGAAAAATTTATGAATTTAAGTGAATAAAAAAAAAATCAAAAGACTTAATAGAAATTTTTGAGCTTTTTACCTTTTATGGCTTAAGAATTACAAGGCCATTGAGTGCTAAAAAATTTACTTCAAATATTATTACCATAAAAAAGTATAATAAATACAGCAATATCTCATCTGTCCCATTTTAATTACTTAAAAAATTTTATAAAATTTTTTAAAATTTATATTTTGATAGTGTTTAATTTAATGAATCTATTAATATATTTTTTATACTAAACAAAAATTATTTTGATAGCTAAAAATATATTATAAATGCGTTAAATCTAAACCGTTAAATATAATACATAAAATTTATAATACATTTTTTTCTATCCAAATGATTTTTGTTTAGCATAAAAATATATCAATAGATTCATTAGATCAAACACTATTAAAATATAATTTTTTAAAAATTTTATAAAATTTTTAAGTAATTAAAATAGGATACACAAGAGATTACTATGTAAAAATACATAATAACCCCTCTCAACCCTAAAAAATAAGTAATACAAAATGATTAATTAGACAAATATTAATACTTCTAAACTGATATGTAAAAAATTTTGAGCCACGTTGGAGGTATATAATAGCATTTCTCTCTTTTCATACGCTATAATACCCCACCTAAAAAGCATATTAGTGGTGAAATCATTTTAAGAGTAAAGGAATCAAAATAAAACTAGGTTGCCTGTCTAATGAGTAATGAGATATGATATATTTTAACTAATATAATTTTTTTATTGTATATAAATAAAAAAATTTTAACGATTCAAGTTTCAAGATTCAGAATGTTCAATGTTGTTTGATTATTCCTAGGTTTGACTTGCTCAAGACTAGGTCTTAAAGAGGGACTTCTAATTATCTTTTAATTAATTTAATTGTTTTTTTTATTTAATTAAAATCCATAATCTTCATGAACTAGCATAAAATGTTCTTAATTTTAGTTATATGATGATGGAATACAAGTTTTGTTTGTTAATTATTTATGAAACTATGGTGATCAAGACCTGTTCTTGATTCATCATACTTTGATGAGTTTTGTTAGTATTGTCATCTATTCAGTTTAGCTATCATTTACAAAACTAAAAAGACTAGTTTTTGGCAAATCAAGCCTCTGATGTTGCCATCTGATTAGAATATTGCAATACATTTATTCTTTGATTCTTAATATGTGTGTTTTCTTTGATGTTTTCACTGACGAACAAATCATTTATTTGTTTTTATTTTTAATTTGAGATGCAAGTTGGTAATTGTTGGATTTATTTTATTTTTTTATTTAAATATAATTATTAAAAGTAACCAAACGCTATGATATAATTATTAAAAATAAAAAAAACTAAAAACTAAATAAATAATTTTACCAAACATTTACTCTCTAACCTTATTTTCTTATTTTTAGTTTTTTTTTTTAAGTAGACTGCAACTTCATTCTCCATTTGAGTTTTTATCCAATTTCTCTTCCCCAAATTCTAAGTTGGAAAGCAGTAAATGGTCCATTCATCAGGGGCCGGAAACCTGGATATTTTTCAATGATTTAGTGGAGAAATAAAAAGAATAATTTTAAAAAAATAATAATAAATAATTTATTAAACTTTTAAAATGATAATTATTTAAAAAAAAATCTCTAAAATCACAATTATTATAAAACAGAGAAAATATAAAAAAATATTTTTACGTTAGAATTCCATTAAAATAAAAACGTTAGTCTGTTAAATTACAGAATTACCTCCCAATATTTTAAAAACATGTAGAACTTAATGCCAGAATGAATTTTTATAGCGTACAGAAATTCACTTATAAAAGCTATTGTTGCAATTGTATGCTAAATTATTACCCAATAAACTAACAAAACAAGATTTAATATTCCATTTTTATTAAGAAGTTTCTATATATATATTGTTACAGACTGATGAAAATTCAGAAAACCCAGCATGGGAAGCAATTGGATACCATAAAGACAGCAGAGAAAAGTTGAGAAGAGAAGAGAGACCTCTTGAGAAAGGAATCATAGAGCTTGCAAATGAAGATGACTCAACTCTTGTCCAATGTCTTGTCGAAAAAGGCCTTGAAGTCACTGAAAATCCAGAGAACAACACTTGCAAGATCAAATGTGACGTTGTGATTGTTGGTTCTGGTTGTGGTGGAGGAGTTGCAGCTGGTGGAGGAGTTGCAGCTGCTGTTCTTGCAAGCTCTGGCCAGAAGGTAATAGTGCTAGAGAAAGGGAACTACTTTGTGCCAGAAGATTATTCTTCATTGGAAGGGCCTTCCATGGCTGAACTATACGAGTCTGGTGGAATTCTATCGACTATCAATGGTAAAATTATGATTTTGGCTGGATCAACTGTTGGTGGAGGCTCTACTATTAACTGGTCTGCCTGCATAAGAACGCCGAGCAACGTTCTTAGAGAATGGAGTGTGGATCATAAGATTCCATTTTTTGGGAGCCCTGACTATCAAAATGCAATGGACATTGTGAGCAAGAGGATTGGTGTTAAAGACAGCTGTTCAAATGAAGGATTTCAGAATGGAGCTCTTCGAAAAGGGTGTGAGAATCTTGGTTTAAAAGTTGAATCAGTTGCAAGGAATTCCTCTGCTGATCATTATTGTGGTTCTTGCTGCTATGGCTGTAGAACAGGGGTAAAGAAAGGGACTGATTCTACTTGGCTCGTTGATGCTGTAAATTGCAATGCTACAATCATAACAGGATGCAAAGCCGAGAAATTTCTATTGGTGGATGATTATAGTGGAAGTAGTAAAAAATGCTTGGGAGTCGTTGCAAAAGCTTCAAATACAAATGTCACAAAGAAGCTGCAAATTGAGGCTAGAGCAACAGTTTCGGCATGTGGTTCTCTCGACACCTCCTCTATTGATATCTAGTGGATTGATGAATCCAAACATCGGCAGGAACCTTCATCTCCATTCAGTTGTAATGGCTTGGGGATACGTTCCAGAAAATATCAGGTATTAGGGGCAAAATTTACGAGGGAGGTATCATGACATCAATTCATAAAGTTGTCTCAGAAGGGTCCAAGGTCCGCGCCTTCATAGAAACTCCAGCAGCTGGGCCCGCCACATATGCAGCATTATCACCACGGATTTCAGGGAAGGAATTCAAGGAAAAGATGGTGAAATATCCTATAACAGCCCACCTGTTTGCATTGATTAGAGATCAAGGTTCAGGAGAAGAGGAGAGAGTAGAATTAGGCACCGGCAAGACCAGTTAGATAAGGAGAATCTTAGAATTGGCTCGAGGCAAGCTTTAAGAATTTTAGTTGGTGCTGGAGCCGTAGAAGTGGGCACTTACCGTAGCTATGGTCAAAAGATTACATGTAAAGGTATTCAGGAGAAATATTTGGAAGAGTTCTTGGGCACAGTTACGATACCTGGCGGGCCAAGTTCAAAGGAAGAACACTGGATCTTGCTCTTTTCTGCACATCAAATGAGTAGTAGTAGAATGGGAGCCACAGAGGAACAAGGTGCAGTTAATGAAAATGGTGAAAGTTGGAAAGCAAAGAACTTATTTGTTTGTGATGGAAGTGTGCTACCAACTGCAATTGGGGTTAATCCCATGATTACAATCCAATCCACAGCATACTGCATTTCCAAAAAGATAGCAGAATCCTTGAATAAGTGATAGGCAGATAATTTCTAGAACATTAGAATCCTCCTTGATAATTTATGCAAAAGGATTGTGTAATAATATGTTAAGTGTAAACAAATCACATTCATCCTCTAAATACTATTTCTAGTGGATTAGAACATTATTTTATAAGAAAAGCACAATATAAGAATCCGGTGAACAGGCAAGTGTATAATGTGCAAATCACTAAATATCAACGCAGACATTTGTTAATGAATCCTGTATTTAAAACTTTCCACCTTTATCATTAGCATCCTTGCAAGACATACATAAAAATTGTAGAAGAATGGTGTCTCTTGATGAATAGGCTTGGGGTTAATTCATCAGCAAGAACAACCAAAGAGATCACCATAAATTTGCTAACAACAAAAGCTCCACATGCAGAAACCATAAAAGGGAATAAAAAAATTCAAAGGGTAATAACCCTCGTCCCTGCAAACGTTATTGGCAAGATTCAAACACATTTGATTCACCAAAATCCATCTGGAGATTTCCAAAATTTGAAGACTAGAAACTGGGTTCATTTCTTGATTTCTTAACTGGCTATCGCTTTTACTGCTTTCTCCGCAGCATCATCCAGGTCTTCTGCTGTGATTAGTGTCATTCCACTTTCCTGCATACATCGATCATCAACGTAAGCAACTCTCAGGAATTGATCATTAATGATGGATAATATCAATTCCCAAATTTTACATTTACCTTAAGAATTCTTTTTCCTTGGTCAACGTTAGTGCCTTCCAGGCGAACCACCACTGGTACTTTTAGTGAAACCTTTATACAGAAGCACAAAAAAAAAATTAGGCGCTTTCATAAATTATTCAATAATACAACTCACATGCAATAGACACGGTTTTATTTCTTCTTTGTGCTGGTAATTCTTGTAAGAATTAATCCCACGAAGTCAAACAAACATTTTTTTTCTTACTCTTTCCTTCTTTTAAGTGAAACCGGAACAAAATTTGATGCAGATCTCACCTGTTTGGCCGCATTAACAATTCCGCTGGCAATCACATCACATTTCATTATTCCTCCAAATATGTTCACTAAAATTGCTTTAACCTTATCATCGGACGTCAATATTTTAAATGCCTCAACCACCTGCCCAACAGAATTTAAGCATTAAACAGAACATAGAGTTAAATTTCTTGGGCATTCTGATGTACAACTGATACTACACATGCAAACTCACTCAGATGGTCAAAGTGGGGAGGAAAAGCCAATGAAAAATAAAAGCAGCAAAAGCAAACCACTTCAATAAAATCATTACCTGGCCTTCAGAAGCATTCCCACCAACATCAAGAAAATTTGCAGGAGTTCCCCCGTGCAATTTAATTATATCCATAGTAGCCATTGCTAATCCAGCACCGTTCACCATGCAACCAATTTCTCCATCTAAGCCAATATAATTCAAATCCGCCTTGGCAGCAGCCACCTATCAAAAGATAAAAAGCATAGAAGAGACAGATTAATGGAGCATTTCATTAAAGCTGAGGGAAATGCACAAGTATCAAGGAATCCAGAATAGTCATGCATAAGGAATAAGTGAGTGAGGGGTGCATACGCAAGGAATTTCACTCATTAGTTAAACCTCAACTCAGCCTTAAATACCAATCTAATTGGGGTCAGCTATATGGATCTTTCCATTCATTCTACTCAATTCAGCGCCACATTTTCAAAAGGGTCTAAAGATTTTAAATTGCTCACTGACTAACCAAAAAAAAAGAGAGAGAGAGAGAGAACTAAGAAGATATACTACAATATGATGGAGATTATTTTTCCTAATGTTCTACAGCAACCAAACCTCTCTAGGATCCTCCTGCGTTGGATCACGGAGATTAAATATCTCCTTCTGTCGGAAAGCAGCATTATCATCAAAGTTCAACTTAGCATCAGCAGCTACCAACTGTTTATCAGAAGTTTCTGCAATGGGATTGATCTGTGCAGAAAACCAAGATTGTCCACGGTAAGATATAAACACAGGAAAGAAAATGCAAAGCAAGTTACTGGGGTTAGGAGAGGGGAGGGGAAAGAGGAAATAGGGGGGAGTGATATATTAATTACAGTTACGGAACGTGACATTTGTACTCACTTCCAACAATGTGCAATTGCAATCGCAAAAAAGCTTATATAATTTCTTCACTTGCTTAATTGAATCATTTCTATCAGCCACCTTTGGAGCTAAACCGTCTACTACTTTTGCAGCATCTTCATCAGTGATACCTTTGAATACATCAATGGGCACCTAATAGAAACAAGTGGTGGATCAGAGAAAAGTATGATCTAAAAAGGACAAGGAGAATGCCCATATTTCCATTATAAACATGAAGGGGCAAGGATAACAACCTTAATAATTAAGTCAGGGAATTTCTCAGCAAGGTCTTCAATGCTGGCTCCCCCATTTTTACAGGCAATGATAAGCTGAAGAACACAATACACATACATGCATCATCAATTTAGAACATATCAACGACATACAAAATGGACAAATAAATGGATAGAGTCTGAAAAGTTGAATCACTAATCCAAAGCAATAAGAATGATTTCGGAGAGTAAAATATACTGGGCCAGCAGTTTGACGATCCAGCATAATAGCAAAGTACATCTCATTGATGAGTGATAACTTTTCACATAGATAGACCTACCACAAAAAAAAAAAAATGAGTAAAGCAGCCAATTCTTGAACAGAAATAGCCATAACATTTTCAAAGAAAAAGTTTCAGAAAGTATTAATGTAAGAAAATTACATCTCAAGAAATTAAATATTTGATATTACTACTCCAGCCTCCAATTCTCCAATTGACTGAATAAAATGAGCCATGAACACCTAGATAAAGATCATGTCATCAAGAGTTTTGAGCTTTTACAGCTATCACCCAATGAATTTTCCACAACAATGCACTTGCAAAGATATTAATAATAATATTAATGGTAATTTGCTGTTAACCACCAAGAACTGCAATAACACAAAGGCTAACCACCGGAAACCTTATAGCCAAATCCAATGTTCTCAGAACCGGCCCAGTCAAAAAATCGGTGAAGACAGAGAGCCAGAGGTTCGACTTAAATCGATATAAAACCGAAAGTAATTAAATTAATATTATATAACATAAAAAACATAAATTTTACTATATAATTTGACATTTATTATCTATATACTCAAAATAAATATAATGCATATATAACTAAAATTAAACAATAAAATAACTATATAATTATATATTTATTATCTATAAGAAAATTTTCATTAATAATCTAATTAAATAACTAAATTACATTTAATAAATAAATCAAATTTAATTTATCTAAATAAAAATATTTTCATTTAGTTAATTTAGTCCATTTTGGATTTTTAATTCAATTTAATTAGAAATATATTTTTACCAGTATTATAATTAATATTGCATATTATAATGACTAAATTTTTTATTAATTTTGATATTTTCATTTTATAATTTATATATATATATATAAACGAATGGTACAAACGGTTTTTTAAAAAAAAAAGAAAAAAAAAAAGAATGGAACAAAACAGTATGGAAACAGGTGGATAAGCTGTCCCGCATCGAAACTTGAATGAAAAGAGAAGTGTTGTATATACCACAAGTGAGTCTATGTCAAGCGAAATGGGTGGAAGTGAGAAAGGTCAAGGGCGTGTTATGGAGTTGAATCCAGCAAAATAAAATGCCGTCATTTTGCACCAAAACGACAAAAAAAAAAGAGCTTCATGACCAGCCTAACCCAGGAAAATCGGTCCAGGTCGACTGGTTAACGGGCTGATTCACCGGTTTTTGGACCGATTTTTATGGAACGGGTAAAAGGGGTAGACCGAACCGGTTGCTCAACCGGTTTCCAGTTTTTCCGGTTGAACCAGCCGGTCCAGTCCGGATTTAGTAACACTGGCCAAATCTGATCTCCCTCCTCCCACCCAATGCAAATAGATCTAGAATTCAAATGTCATATGATGGTTACAGATGATTGCTAGTAAAATTCCATATGTGTCAGTTCACTTTAAAAACACCAGATAGCAATGAAATTCTCTACAATACACCTAAACCTTGAGGAATCCATCAGGATATATTTTTCAAAGGATTTGTCACCACAATCAGAATAGCATGAACTTGTATATAACATTAGCCTTATAAATTAGAAACGATAAATTTAGATAGTCACCGAGACAAAATATAATTGCGAAAGAGTAACACAAAATATATTTTCTCTTCGTAAATAAAATTTTGATTAAACAATTTTCAGTTAAAGCTTGCATCAGTCCCTACTAAAATTTGCCTTTCTTTCCTCCAAAAATCAAAAGAAAAATTACTTCAATATATGAAGCCATGTTCTGTTGTATTATATCCAAGCCATTTTAGCGGATGTAAAGAAATGCACACAAATTCATCAATATTATTTGTCAAATAAGTTATACTTCAAAGGCATCATGATTTCCAAACCTTGCTGACAACTTTTCCTTGAGGACCAGTTTGCTTGGTAACAAGTATTTGACCAAGCATCTTTCCTGAAAACGAGAAAAATATGAGAAATGCTCATAGGGACAACTACACTAAAAAGATGAAAAATAAACTAATGCTATATGGGGTGCAAATTTCTTAATCAAATAAAACAGAAATGTACACTAGCTACTTGGACTCCATAATAAATTCAATTTTGTCATTGATTAACACAAAATAGAGGTTAATATCTCAAGCACAAGGGCAACTAGACCAAGGCTATTGATTAAATTATAATGTATGGTGCACAACCTATATGTTCAAATACATAACACACCAACAACCACTCCATGTAATAACCACGATTCATTTCATCAGGAACATCAACTCACATTTAAAGAAAATCAATTTAACAGCAACTTCTACCTTTATCAGTACACAGGAATTGAGTTTATCTTAAACAATAAGAGAAATTACAAATAGTCAACCACAACAAAAAAAGAAATAACCCAGAAAAGAAAACCTGTGAATCAAGTTTTTATGGAAGGAGAAGCAAATCTTGATTACCAGCTATCTCTTCAACCTTTTCAGACTTAACAATGAGAACCCCGCCCTCAAAGCCATTCTTAAATTTTCCTAAGCCTCGTCCACCAGCCAAAATTTGGCTCTTAACCACCAACTGCGCCATAGTCAAAGATAACATCATTTAGTTTCATGCTAGCAGTAAATGATAACTAAAAGCTAACTTTTCAATCCCGAAATATTTGTAAGCAAATGCAAGAACAAAAGACCAAGACTCAGAGCAAAAACTACCAAAGCTGGATTGTACAGTTTACTTTCCTCCTTTAATTTCATTTCATATAAACAATGAAAAAACACCATAAGATCAAGAGCCAAAATTTACCTCCTTTTTCCACATTGCTTAACAACCAAACAGCAAATAATTTCAATTACATATCACAATGTTTAACAATTACCTCGCTTTCATTGGGAAATACTTCTTGAATTGCCTTTTTGACCTCCTCAAGAGATGAAATGGCTACTCCTTTTGGAACATTGATCCCGTATTTGCTCATCAAATCAGCTCCCTGTGAAAAAAAAAAATAATTACAATCCATTACCACCTAGAATCAAACCAAAGCGTACAATCCAAGCAACTACATAGACTAATAACAACAACACAAAAACTTAGCAGACTTCACAAAAAGGAAATAAAATCCAGAACCTGAAGAAGTTATTTTTTTTTTTCAAAAATAAAATGCACAAAACTTGTAAAAGAAAAAAGAAAAGAGAACGTAATATAAGATTCGAAATTTCGATTACAAGGCAATGAACATGAATATTTATGTGTATGCGCTTGTTTTCCTTAGTAACCAAAAAGAAAATCACAGATACAAGGATCTAAATAAAAGGACCTGATACTCGTGGTCGTTAAGACGGCGGAGTTGCTGCTGTTGCCATTTCCTGGCGACGGAGATGGAGCGAGAAACCAGCTCATTTAGCAATCCTCTCATTGTTCTTCTTCACAGAGATTAAGCCCTAGACACCGAAATGATACAGAGAGCGAAAGAAAGAGAGAGAGAAGAGGAGAAGACCACCGGAATCAATGACAGAGGAGGGAGACGGAACCTAGCCTAGCTCGCAGGATTTTTCAATTTGCCTTAATTCGTTTTTAACCCCAATATTTTATGTATTTATGCATATTAGCTCTTCCTTTTCCTCTAATTTCCTTTTTTCCCATTTACACACTAAAAATAACTAAATATAATAATAATTTTTTTTAGTACTAGTATATAATAAATATTAAACAGCCCAGATCATCTTAGTGATTTTTACAAAAATATCGAAAAAACAAGTTCCATTTACAAAAATAGAACAAATTTTTTGCATATTTAGGCATTCTGGCATAAAAGATTTACATTTTTATGACATAAATTAATATATACTCAAAATATATTCAATATATATTATATATATTCGAAAATACCCAACATATGCTAACATATATTCAAAATATACCTAATATATATCTGACATCTATTATGTTTATTTACATATATAGTTTTTATCAGAGCAAATAAGAGAATTGGATTTGCATACATCATTATTAATTTTTTTTTATTCCTTCTGAATTTAAATAAGAATAACTAGAGAAAATGAAATAGGAAAAAAATTAAGAGTATACTAACGCAATCCATAAATGGAGAACCGGACTCAAGAAACAAATCAGTAAATAAACTCAGTGATGAAATCAAAATATCGAAACCACAAATCGCTAAGAACAACAAACGAGAACTTAGTGATCCACTGAAAACAAGAAATAGAGATAAACCGAGTTTGAGCAAACCAAACAGCAAGCAATCCAAACAAAATCCCCAGAACAAATATATTAGAATCAGACCCAACTCAAACAATAAATAAAAACCCAAAAATTGCACTACGATGAAACTGAATCCCACAGGCGAAAATCTAACTAGCCACCGAATTTACAGAAATAAAAATTTGAAACCAAACCCAGCAAATAGTTACATAATGAATCGAAAAGAAAATAAAAGCCAAAATCAGCCAAGAATTTAGACCCAAAAACAAAAAAAACCCAAGCAACTGAACGAATCACTAAAACAACATCAGCAAAATCATATTTCCACTTAGAAACAATAAAGAAGAGACTCGAAATTGAAGTGAAATCAAATCTTAAATGATTTTTTCGTCTAGTGATAATAAAATTTTGTGAGGGATTAGAAAAGTTTTAGTATTAATGCTAACAGTGCTAGAGAGGAGAGTTTGAAAAATGATGAGAACGAACGAAAAATGAAAATGAAAATTATAAAATTGAAAAAATATATGAAAAGTCATAAAAATACAAAAAGAAAAAGCAATAGTAATTTTGTAAATAAAATAAAAAACATTGTAATTGGTGTAATTTCCTCTTTATCTTATTCACAAATGTTAGGTTTTAAAAGATTCAATTTAGAATACATAATTGACCACCTCTTGGAGAAAGTTTTAGGTATAAGTTCTCTTCGTAAATAGATATATGACTCATTAAAAATAAATATGATCTCTCACAATAACTTTTTCTTTTTTTTTAATACAAATCACTAACAGCTTTTTTCTAATACAAATCACTAACATCGATGCTCTTATGAAAATAATCTAACCAAATAAAACCTTTAAAAAAATTAGAGATTTGTATTCTTTAGTATACTGAGTTTTTTTTTTCTTTATAAAAAATATTTTTTATATAAACCTGTGAATTTTAATTTAATAATACTAGATGTTTGAGAAATTAACACACATGCATACGATGGAGAAACGGAGAAAATTGTTGTCATATGAAATGAGTTTGACTGACACCAACAGAAAATTTGATGTTCATAACATTTATTAATAGCATTACACTTTTGTCCCCTTGTTTGGTATCTTATGCATTCCAGTCCCTCGAATACATACAATTCTACAAGCATATCAAGGAGGACAATGATACGTGCATAAGCAGGCTTTAGGACTGCCAGTGCAGAATCCGCGGCCTTGGGGATAATTGGTGCTACATTCCTTCTTGCAAGTTTGGTTATCTTGGCAGTTCCAGCTGGTTATGCACTCGTAGGGCTCTCCTGTCTGACAGAGTCCGCCTTCAGCTGCCACAAGAAAAACCAGCATCTATGTCATATTCATGACAAAACAGAACAGAGGTGAAATTTTGGATCAGCACAACTTTTGCACATAATCCAAAGAGAAAAATAAATCACATGCATCTACCCAGTTTAAATCTACATGCACAGTGCACCCGAAGCATAAAATTGCTGGCTGAAAATATAGAAGTCAGAGAAGAGATATTTACCTGCTGCTAACAAGAGGAGGACAAGGAAAAGGCAGGAGGAGGTCAGTTTTGCCATATCTTCTCAACTATCTAATTAGCAAAATCAGCCAAGCAAAGCTTTTTATTTATATAGGCCCATGAAGCTTATTTTGTCTGCTAATAAAATATTCTTTCCCACTTGTCTGATTATCCAATGTGATTAGGCATTACATTTACTCACCAACTCATCTATAGGTCAATTCATTATTATAAAAATTTGGCAATAGAACTCAAACAAATACTATTGCCAATCAAGGACTGTAAATTACATACGAGGACCATATTCAAATTGGTACTCGTGTACCAAATTCATGAAGGTAAATCTAGACATAATTACTAAGAGATATCACTTGCCATTTATGCCCTATATGTGGACATAAATGTCAACAGATTTCCTGAATCCCCCATATAAATGTCTTGCTAAATTTGTTGCATGAGAATTGCACAATACTATGAAAATTTCAAAAGTAAATCCCTCCCGCTAATTGCTTATATTAATGATGCTGTGAAAAATCTAAGGGAAATCCTCCTTATTGTCTCAGGCCATTAGGTTTTTAGCTCCCCATTATTAACTACGGAAGTTTTATTCCCACACCGTGTCAAGAGACCTGAAAAGAAAATCTGCATCCCTATAGACCATCTAACTCTTTAAATGTGGCAAGAGCAAGAGAGACAATTAAAAGTAGCAGGGAAGACATAATTCAAGGTAACACGTCGAGGTGTCTTCTCATTAGTTGGGGCCATGATCTGGCCTCATAAATTAAGGGAAACATTACCAGAAAGCAAAAATTAAGCAAGGAAGGAGCTCAGGAATATAAGAGAACAGCACAAAACCGAAAATCATACAAAATGGATGACAATCCCATATTCCCATGTATTATAGCAACTATTTAGCAATTGAATAAAGCATTTATCAATTATCAACACCAAACAGTACATAAAGATCAACCAATCATGAAGGCAAATACCAAATGAAAATTATGTTCAGCAAGAATTAGATAAGGGTCCACCACTTTGTATCGTAGTCTGCTTTTTTGGATGTGAGACAAGGCAATCTTTTTTGTTCAAAAACATATAGTCAGCATGATTTTCTGGCAAATCCACTGTGTTTGGACCCAAGATATCTATTTGTGAATTAAAAAAACCCACACACAATTTAGGAGTGTACATATTTGGCATTACATTACCACTTGGACAATGAAGCATTTCCCTGTAATCCTAAATCTTGATAAAATCACACACTATTACAAAAAGCTTAAAGAATAAAGTGAGTTATTTTCCAAATTGAAAACCAGAAGAACTTTTCATAAATACAAATTGTAAAACTGTTGCATGAACAATGCATCTAATATAAATTACAAAATTTACATGAATGTGCCCCATGAAAAATACAATTGAGTAAAGCTAATGAACAATGTGATTTTCCATGCCTTTCCTGCATCAGCGATATTTTAAGAACTGAGCTAATAATAAACAATGAACTTACAAGAATTAGATATTTTCTAAAGTAGGTTCCATTCAAGAACCTGAAAAATCAATGAGGTGGAGATTGGGCTGCATAATTAACATAAGAAGGCTTCTTTGCATTGTAGTAGAAATGTGCAATCATCTGGACCAACTCATCTGCGGTTCGGATCTCTGCAAAGCCCATTGTTTAATTGTAAGAAATAATTAGGATATGTTGGTAGCAACTGAATGAAAACATGCTTCTTGTAATTCTTGTGAGGGAATATTATATCTCACCTCTCTCCCTGTAGATGATCCTGTTTCCTCGTAAAAATAATATTTGAGGGCATTCTTTAACTTTAAGAGCATATGCCAAATCTTTCTCAATTTTGATATCTATCTTCACTGTCTGATTCCAGAAAATTCCACAATCAATATGTCAGATATCAAAAGCCTCAACAATTTAAGAAGATGCAAGGTCATTACATTTATACACAAAATGTTTTCCATAAACTAGAAAATTAAGGAATAAAAGACAAACTAAAAATTGAATCCAAAAATTTTCACTGCAAAGGACCCAAATAAATAAATAAAATTCCATTGGATTGAATCTAAAACAGTATTTATATTTGTTAAATAGAAACAACAGAAAGCATATATTGTTTCCACAGCAATAGGTAAAGTACAAAAGTTATTCACAAAGAATCAGGCGAAACAAATAGAAATATCAAATCTAGAAAAAGTATAGAAATTTAAATTGAAAAAAGAAATGAGATGTCAAATTTACCCGAGGAGGCAGTCGGTCCTTTGCACTCCAGTACACTTTGGCTGCCTTCTCTAGCGCTTTCAAAGTGTTCCAGTTATCAGTTGCCCTGCAGACATATTAAAGCTTTGTATTAATTGTTCATTCATGCCCATTCAGTACTCTACTCCCATTCACATGGACTTCCAACTTAGGTATTGGTTACATAGTCTTTCTTGTTCAATAATCAGCTCCATTTGGTTACATAATCTTTCTTGTTCAATAATCAGCTCGCTGGTATATAATTTCACATCTTCTTTCAGTGAAAACATGAAAAATTACCTGCATATATCTAGCTAAGATCCAAGCCAATGAATCTCCATACTAGAACAAGGAGGTTTCTTCCTCTTATTTATGAAATTTTGGGAAAGATATAAGATGCTATGATAAACATCTTTTCCTACTTCAGAAATCATTTTTACACAACAATTTGCACTCAATCAAAGACACATAGAAATGCAGACATTTAGTAAAGGGCTTTCATTTAATGTCTTAAATTAATAGCAAAAACATGCAATACTCTTATGCTGTTTCAATTTTATGTCTCAACTTATATTTAGTATGATAAAATACGATATAATAGAAGATAGTTACCTGTTGTATCGCTATAAAATACAATATAATAGAAGATAGTTACCTGTTGTATCGCTCAAAAACAAGAACAATTAGTGGGCTAGGATGAAAAGCAAAGCTCTCCCACTCAAGACAGTTAATCTCCTGCACCCAGTTATCATCTATCTCCCCTTCCCAATCAATTTCCAATCCATCCTCCCCCACAACATTCTTGATTGGGTGCTTCTCAAAATACTCTGACGCTCTAATTCCCCAACCCACATCAGCATCCAATGGCCAATCTGGATCTTCCTCCTCAACCACCATCTTCTTTTTCTTTCCCTTTCCTCTACCAACATCTTGGGTATCTTCATTTTCATCATTGTCATGATTACTATCATCATCATCATCACTGGTTTCAGAGAATTCCACTTCATTAATGTTATCCTTCATTATATTTTCCTTGTTCTCTAAAACTTCTGGATTCTGCTGTCGAATTGATGCAAATGTTTGTTCAAGTGAGTCACGTACAAAATCTTCAACTGCAACTGCTTCACTCCTACGACCACGCCTTGGCTTGCGTGGAATTGTTGTTGGGAAGACTGTTCCAGGTTTTTCATCTTCATTTTGAGCATTGATGGACTTTAGGCGGCGAGTTCTTGTTTTAGGTTTAGCTTTGGGCTTAGTTGTAGTTTCAGGGGCAGGCTCAGAATCAGAACTCCTTGAAGTAGCAAAGCAAGGAAAAGGTCTCATACTGCAACCACAGGGTGTGGGAGAAGGCAAGAAATATTTTGAATGGTGACAAGTGCTTAAAGTAGAATTATAAACAGGAATTTGAGAAGAATTTGGCGAAAAGAAGAGCAAAGAAGTTCCAAACTTTACTGAACAAAGAGGTAAAAAGGATTTTGGCATGATAATAGGCTGTAGGAAAAACATTTTCTCCACTCACAAGCATAAATAGATCACCATGTAAATGCAGAAATTTTGTTAAGCCAAAGGAATAACAAACATATGGTAGCAGTGAAACTCAAGGATAGAAAGGATTTATCTCTGAAAAAGAAGGAAACCCATATGCCATGAGCAATTCAAAGATTTATCATAACTCAGTAAAGTCTCTCTCAATTTGTTCTACAGATGATTATTCAAAGTCTGCATCCCACCTAGCATATAACCTTCATTCAATTCCTATTAAAAACAAACAACAGTCAACAAACAAAATTCAATGAAAAACACAACTAAACATATCAACTTCAATTTATGTTAAACTATCAATCTTAAATTAAACACACCAATCCATTTTTAGACTTTCTTTTTCTCAGCCATTTCCCATTAGAAGCAGTTAATTCCCAGAAAGGCTAATAAAAAGATAATGCCAAAATCCAGAATCATTAAACAGTTTGGCAATAACACACAAATAACAGAGATTACTACTTAAAAGAGCAAATGGGTTAGTACTAATATCCAATTTTCAGGCAAAAAAAACGTAGCTAAGGTGCAAAAGTTAAACTCAAAATTACTTCACCTCCAAAAGGTAATAACCTGGCAAATGGAAACCCCTATCAAGAAGTACGTTTTCCTTTGAGAAATGCTTGAAATACTCTTAAAGCAAAATTAAATGAACAAAACAATAAAATTTGAAACGAACAAAGCAAGTGAAAGAGAGGCACCCAAGGCTATGGACAACCCAGTAAGCAAAACAAAAACCCTTCAAAATTCTTCTCATCCAGACAAAACGGTGACGTTATGTCCCGGTTCCTCCCCACCTGTAGTCGTATTTTAATACTTAATTTTTTAATTTTATATTTAAAATTAAAAAATTTTATGTACTGCAACGTAATATATATAAAAGGACATTCTTAAATATATATTATTAAGCTAAAATATTATTAGGTAATTATAGGATGAAAACATACACATTAAATATGTTATGATAAAAAATTTGAAATGATTATGAAGTTATAAAATATAATAAATTATTATTTTTTTAAAAAGACCATTTGATCATATATATATATATATATATATATATATATATATATATATATATATATATAAATTATAAAAAAAAATAAAAAAAAATAAGATATATAATATATATATATTTATTAATTAAAAAAAAAAAATTGTATATAAAAATAT
>CANXYC011954175.1:0-29137 GCA_948193065.1 Aleurites moluccanus | reverse complement strand
CCTTTATCCTTGTTGGCTTGGTGGCTTCCCGTGGAAGACTTCCCTTTGTCTCCCCCACCTTTGCCGCTGTGATCAAGTTTCTTCCCCTTGTCCTTCGATGGAGCATTCCGCTTGAACTCAATAAGTGATTCGGCAGCGGCCATGGCAATAGCGAGGTCTTGGACTCCCCGCCTTTAAAGTTTAAGCTTGGCCCAATTGAAAAGGCCATCAAGGAAGCAAATCCTTATTCCCCATATTCGGGATCTCAAGCATAAGTTCAGAGAACTCTTTTACATATTCCCGAATATGGCCTTCTTTATGCTGTAATCGGCAAAGCTTGGCCCGAGCTGCATCTTCAGCATGTTCGGGATAGAATTACTTCTTAAGTTCCTGCTTGACATCCTCCCAAGTGTCAAGGCTACATGTCCCTTTCTTGGCGTCCTCACACCTGCGACGCCACCAAACAGTAGCTATATCATCAAGATATAGAGGGATAGTGCGTACCTTGGTCGGCTCGTCGAGAATGCCAATAGCATCAAAGTAGCGCTCCATGTTCCAAAGGAAATTATTGATGTCCCTTGCATTCCTTGCTCCATTGTAATGTTTATGTTTGGGAGCATCGACTTTCGGATGAGGAGAGGAAGGACTCGTAGCATTGAAGCTAACGATGGCAGCCTTGGCAATGGCAAGCTCACCCTCAAGCTTATCCACTTTTGCCTTATAATCACCCAGAGCAGCCTCAAGAGAATTATTTCTCTTTATGAGATCTTCTGGCACCACATTCAAGGCTCCTTGCATATCGCCTCGGAGGTCATTCACATCCCCCTTGAATGCTATCTCGTCGGGACTAAGGACTGTGTCTTCGACCTTTCCCTGTAAGTCGGACACAATAGCCTCCAACCTGACCAGCCTTTCTTCTATAAATGCCAACCTATCTCGGGACTTCTCCCTTTGTCCCTTACCACCCTTCGGGGCCGTTCCCGAGGTTTGGGCTTGCAGCTGCTTAACTGGTGGATTTGTCATTGTAACGAGTTATCAACGAAACTTGGACACCCACAAGCTCTTGCAAGTAATCAACTTGCTCTGATACCAACTGTCATGGGGCTATTGTTTCCTCCCAATAATTCCCGTGCGGCACTAGCAAACTTCCAACCAAGAATAAGCTAGTCAGCCTTTCTCCGAATGCCAAAATCATTGGCAAAGTAAGCTTAAGTAAAGCAAAGAAAATACAAGAGAGTTTGAAAGAACTTTGAAAGGCTCTTTACTACTAAAACTTGATTACAATACTTTTCATGATACAAATAAAAAAATGGCCTAGCCTATTTATAGGCATTCCACCTCCTCAACGGACTGTGGAGATGAATTCTAACCAACGGTCAAGATTTGTCATATAGACTATTCCACACAATTCTACATATTTACAAGCAAAACTAGTATATACAAGAATTTGCTAAAATGTTCCACACTTGTCTAGCCATTTCTACACAAGTGTGAAAAGTGGTGAAACTTAGGAGAATTGTGGAGAATTTTCTAGAAATTTCCGGTACGTGACAGGTATGTCAAATGTTGTATATGTGAGCTACAATTTCAAGGAAGTTATTGTTTACTATAATATTGGCATGGTAAAATGGACTGATAAAACTCTGACTTTAGGGCAATAAATGTAATAAAAATAAATTTTTAATATGTACATAAGGACATACTAAACTGTGTCTTTATTGTTTATAAGTTACATAAAAACATATTATGTAACTTGAAATGTGTATTCTAAATAGGGTTGTTTCCTTGGTAAAGGTCATAAATAGACGAATCAGTTTCATAAAATTATGAATCTGAAAATGGTGACAATAAAAGATAGTTTCCCATGGAAAATAAGACGACCTTGCATCTCTTTTTATTATCTTCCTCTGCTGCATGGGGCTTAAAAAAAGGCACATGAGGTTCACTTATGATGCCACTATAACTAGTTCTAAAGATTGTTTCTGAGAAGAAAAACAAAATTGCCTTCTAAAGTGTCTTGTACAATGAGATTTGAGATCCATTACTGCATCTCTATTAAAGAACTTCTCCAAATAACTATCAGCTTACCTTCAGGTATCTTCCACCAAAGTAGATAGGCGTCCTGTAGCAAAGAAATACCAAGCGGAAGGGTTCATTGATCTGCAAAGGCATAAACTCAAACCTAATAAGGAACACCATAATGGCATAATTTAAGCCAACAAATAATGAGCACTTAGCATAACATGCTTGCATAGAATATTTCATTTCAAGCATCATGTAGCAGTTGTCACCTACATTTCTTTTGAACTAAATGAATACAACCCTATTAAATTCATGAATTTTTTGAAAACCATGAAAATCCCCACTATTGAAATTCTAGGATCACTAAATCGATGACTTGTAGCAACCAGACCAAACCCAACTCCAGGAAAGAGGCTGCAGCAGAAACAATGTAAAGAATTACCCTGTCCTTGGGAAAGAGGGCACACACAGAAGATTCATGATCATCCAATCCATTAAAACAACTTTCAGAGAAAGCATTTCCTTTGGCCTTGGTTGAATTGACACATTCCTTGCTACTATCCACTAACTTATCACTAATAAAGTCCACATCAATATCTGTGCCTGCATAAAGTGATGAAGCAACATGAGCATCCAAAACTCAAACGATGTCAAGTGAATTAGAAACAACAGCACTTTCAAATGTATGGAAAACCTCAGCCACCCAAATCATAGATGGAGTGCACTTATATAGCCAAGAAAGTCATCAGAATAAAATCTATGGTTGGAAAAAAAAATAGAGATCCAGGCAACAGCCCTAATTTCTCCATTCAAACCTAAAATAAGTTTGTATGAGATGTGATAATTATGCAAGAAAGTAAGCAAAACTAAAAGTACATGATCAAAATAAAGAACATTTTCAATAATTATGACCTTTCAGAAATAAACAACATATCAACAAATTTACATACCTGTTTTTCTTCTCTTGCAACCTTCATCTCCCTCTACTGAATTTGGAGAAGTACCTGATGGCTTAGTTTGGGTGTATGTCAAACGAATACGGAAAGAACTTGGACCAGATTTTACATCCTGCAAAGCTTCAATTCAATGCATAATTATTTGAAGAGTGATTTCAGTGCATTTTCTACTGTCACAGTATTTGAATTTCAATCTACAGTTATAAACATCCTTCTTTTTTAAAATAGCTGTTTATTTCTGCTTCTAGTAGGTCAAAATTAAAATTTTGTAGTATTCCTCATTGCATAAAGACTCATAATTAAGAATTTAGAATATAAAAGGATTTCAATCCAATTTCTTTTGTTTCCACTGCAGACACCCCAATTTTTAAGTTTATAATGGGTTATGATATCCCATCAGTAACCCTTGTTATCAGTTAAGCACGGGAAAGATTATTTAAAAGGCACAACTACTCAGTTAATCCTCATAATTAAATGTTGATGTTGTTTCTCTATGAATAGGTCTCATGATGAAAGGCATATCACTGTAAAATTCATAGTCAAAGAGTTTTTATAAATAAATTTGATTAAATGCAGAGGCTCCAGGGCATAGAGAAGACCATTAAAGAAGAAACCACATGACATTACAGTTACTCACCAACAATTTTTCAAGGAGATCTGCTATTGAGAACTTTAAGGCATCCTTCATAGAAATGCATTTAGAAAATCTTTCTTGGAACCACTGCTCTGAGCTGTACTTCCTTTCCATATGCAAACTATAAAATGCAGAAACGAAAATGACTATTATCAGTATTTAGCAGTTATAATTTCAGAATTATTCACAAGTGGTGGTTTACAAAATAACTTCGACATTGTCACCCTAGAATTTCTCACAGAACATGTGAAAAAAATTCCACAAATTTCAGCACATCTCATGAATACAATCTAGAA
The DNA here is from genome assembly GCA_948193065.1 of Aleurites moluccanus. Taxonomy (NCBI): domain Eukaryota; kingdom Viridiplantae; phylum Streptophyta; class Magnoliopsida; order Malpighiales; family Euphorbiaceae; genus Aleurites; species Aleurites moluccanus. Next base: position 25,250 of record CANXYC011954175.1, on the reverse strand, counting down.
GTTTCGAAATAAATACACAAGACAATGCATAATTCAGAAGTCCAAAAACTTGAAATTTTTGACATATCAAACTTGGTCTACAGTGTTATCAAAAGTATTCACGATAAAACAACCCTTACTGAATGATATGTTCATTTTCCAGGATAATAGGTGGTATGGAGACTTCAAGAGAAAAACTATCAATCTGATGACCCTCTTGCTTTATCAGTTCCGCAATTGATACAGCTAAGTTAATAGCACTCTTCTTTTTTACCAGCAGTCCTTTATCATCACAGTAAATGAACTGCAAGATGCCTAAACAAATACTGCATAATTCTGGCTCAACCTCCGGTTCCTTAGATAAAGAAGAATCCTTCATATCTTCATCCACTATCAAACTGGAGTCCAAAAGATGCTTGTCTATATTTGGTTGCTCTCCAAGAATACTACAAATCACTGATGGTGATAGACAAGAGAGAGAATAAATGCGTCCATGAATCCCAAATAGCCGAAAGATGCATCTTGTGCATACCTAAAAAGGAAGTACTCACCGTTAATTCCAAGTCTACCACAGGAATAAATGTAATGCAGCAGTTTGTCTATCCTATTTCAACATATCAAGTCACTTTATTAAGAGGAATTACCAAGAGATATGAAGTGACTAATGGACTCTTTGGGAACCCTAGTTCTCAAATTCAGTGCCTAGAAGAAGGAACAGGTTACTTGAGACATCTTAAAAAAACAAGCATACTTTAAACCACTTAGAATAAGCGTGGTAATTATTCAATTGTGTTTTCTCAGCAACCAAGCAAGCCAGCAACTGAGTCCATTTTGAGAGCAAAAGGTTAGTTTACTAATAAGCTCCTTTATAAAAAACGACATTAATTTTTCAATAAGAGAGGGAACTGAAACAGAATTGACGAAACTGAATATGAAAAGCTAACAGAAAGCATCATATAGAAGTAAGACGATGATTAGAGAATTGCACGAACGAACCCCGATGGAAATCAAGTCCTTCACTGTGTGAGAAGGCAAAGAACGAACAGCTTCATTGAGGAGTTGCATATCCTCGTCGCCGATGGCCATGTTGGTGTGCACAACTTGTGAGCTAACGTGCACCCCGACCGGAGCGCTGGTAACATTCGCGGCTTCAGTCTCGCTAACCATTTTAAAATAGTTCTCCTTAAACTCCTAAGCCAGTTGCCAACACTGTCCCTCCTCTTTCTTGCGGAGTCCTAAACTCCTACTATAATTGCCGAAGGACGGACCGGATTGGGAAAGATATAAGGAGTTTAAATAGCATATGGTTAGCTTTTTACATACCCATACTCGGCGTGATTTTGATCATCAAATAAAATCAATCAGGATTTCTAACACAGCTTGCTTTATCTTTGCATGATCTTGGCCGTCAAATTAAATTACTAATTATCTTAAAATATTTTTAACGGATTAATTCTGATGGCATGTCGTTTTCTTACGACCAGTTGTCTACAGTAAAAACTAAAAAGTAGTCCCATACTTCCGTCTTCCTCTCATTGGCATAATTACTATAACACCGCTAAAATTTAACATAATTAGCACTTTATTACCTACAAATTTAAAATTAATATTTTTTAAACTCTTTAATAATTTTAACAAAAAATATTAAATTTTCAGAAATTAAAATATTGTATAATACCAGTTAAAAAAAAGTGTACTATAATATAATAATTAAAAAACCTAAAATATATTATATTTAAAGATTTTAAAGATGAAAGTATTATGTATAAAATAAATATCAATTATTAAAATATAGTAAAATTTTCATAAGTTTATAAATAAAGATTAAAATATTAATTATTTACAAACGTTAAAAATTAAAAATATTAATTTTAAAAATATAAGATCAGCTTAATGATGTCATATATAAAATGTTAAAATAATTTACTCTTTTTCTTCTGATATCCTCCTCCCCCAAAACACAAATAATAAAAATAGCTTATTCTCCATTTCTTTTATTTTATTTATTTATTGCTAATTAAGGAGTAATATTTCTAAATTATTATTTTTTTTTTTTCTGATTAGGGAGTAATTTTTATAATTTGGATATTCTATAAAGCAAATACAATGACTGAAGGCTAGAACATTATCTATTTGTCTTTATACTTGTTTTTCTAAAAAATATCTTTTTGTTATCTAGCCAAACATTGCTTTACTTTTGGCTTTTTCTTCTAAAATAGCTAAAACCAAAAAGCATGTTAACCAAAAATCAATAAGAGGATCACTGTAAGACTGTAATAACATGCAATTCATGCTTGACATGAACACCATGAGAAGCTTTTTCAAATTCCTTTTATTACATTCTTTCTGACAACAGTAAAGTCTAGTCACAATCATTTAACATTACACAATATATGGAATTATTTTATGAAGATGATGTTAAATAATGGAGGTCGCTCGGTTTCTTTCTTTTACCATTGTTTGATATATAACCCTGCAGATTGTAATATGATTGTTAAATATCAGTACATATTTGAACGGAACAAAAACATAAAAGAAAAATCAAAACTGAATAAATAAAATCTGTGTTTAAAGGAAATGCAATTCCATCTCAAGCCTTCAAGCCACATTTCAGTAATCAAAGTTTCACCAGGGTAGACATGTAAAAGGAATTGGCCAGAGATGTTTTTGATGATATTTGCATCTCCTCTGCAAATACATTTGATGATGGCCCTAACTGCAAATCCGAGTGTGCATAGCCCATGCAATATTGGACGCGAGAATCTTTAACATGAGATAAAGCAGATTGGGTTAAGTTTTTTGGTTTCTTGGAACATTAGATTAGATCAAAGTTTAAGACGCATCTAATGAATATGGCACAAAACAATGCAAAGTAGCCACAAATTCAGTAGGATAGTTATAAATGAAAGTCATTTGAATACTTCAGAAATATGATTCCCAAAATTCACTAAGTCCATATTTGGATAGAGCCAATGCACACTGAATATCATAAGAATATGAAATTAAAGTAGGAACAGAACTACATATGTTAGTGAATAATGACTCCAATTTGGTATCAATAAAAATTGATCCAAGTATTCTGTATCTTTTTTCATGCTTTTAGACCACAAAACAACCCCCCTCTCTTCTCAAATCAATTCTGAATCTTGACGTTGTCAACTGAAGTTGTAAAATCATAGAGATTAGCAATTTGGCACGTGTACCTACCCTGCAACTTTAGCAATCACTGGATCCGAATGTAGAGGATTATAGTCACCAGATAGCCTATATAGCAATGCCTACAAAGCAATGCCTACAAAAAAGTGAATCAAGAATAATCATCTCAGATGTACTTTTCAAAATGAAAAAGGAGAGTAAACTCGCCTCAGAAATCGAGTTATAAATGCCAAAATTATGAATACAACTTTATTTCATTGATGATGATTAAATTTTTAAACTTGAAGAGATGCAAGTTATTAGTTTAATGCATTCTAAATTCATCATAAGGTTTCACACAATCGCAGAAAATACATGTTCTCGGAGTTTGCTGAATAGAATAATCAAGTATCTCACAATTTAAAACAGCAAAAACATAGGGAAATGTGTTGAAAAAATTGCATAAAAGTAGTCAGTTGGTAACCAATTTTGGCATATAAAAAAGTAGCAGCATTAACTTTATAGTCTTTCCCTCTCCATAATGTTCATGTTCCCAAAATTCACTATTGTTCCTTGTGAGAATAGCATATTAACAGAAACAAAGTAATGATGTAGTAAACAGTAACTTTAAACACAGCAAATTTCAATTCTGGTAGTAATGAGATTTGCACAGCTTGCATGAGATGGTTGAATAGAATCTTCAAATACTGCAAAAGGTTGACTTTTTGGAATTTTCACAGCTGGAACCTGGTTGGTTGGATAATTAGAGTAAGAATAAGGATGAGTTGAACTTGAGAAGCCACCAGCACCTCGGAGATAAATAGTTGACCTGCACAGTAAAAAAAGAATAGTAGATATGAGATAAATACCATGATAGTGACAGATTAGATATTTCAAGAATGAGCTCACCTGTTCATACATAATAATTTACCAGACTCTTTTTCGTAACTTTTTGTTATCATACTTTACTGTCAACCCCTAACTAATTTAATTGTTCCAAACATGTATGAAACGGTTGTCAACTTACAGAAAGATTAGTGTTAAGTTCAATGAGATTTTTTCACTTTCACTTAGGTTCCCAATCCACCCCCTCAAAGCTGTACCTACCCGAAAACAGAAATTCAACCGTGCGATAAACCACTTATTCACACTAATTCTACATGTAAGTTCCAAACAACATGTTGAATAACTGAATTATACCTGCATGGGCTTCCTGTCAAACTAAATGCATGCAGCAAAAAGGTTTACAATTGAAAGTGATCCAGCTAATGAATACAAACCTTTGTCCTGCAATCCAGCAAGACTGACTTTATTATGTATATGCATCAGGAATGAAATAAATTACGAAGATTAAAAATGACTTAAAAGGAAACAAATGCAAAATAAGAAGTTAGGGGGAATTTTACTAAGTAATAAATAGCACACTATGAATTATCAATTTTGCACGGTCATAAATAGTTAGTAACTGTTTGCACATGAATTTGCACTTCAACGCAAAACACTTACAGATGCACTTGAAGGAAATGGCTAGTACACCTCAATATATTGCTGCCCATGGAACAGAAGACGTAGATCATATCTGATACATTGAAAACGGAACATGCACTTAACATTTCTTGGTACTATGTAAATAATAATTGACATCTAAAAAATCATATTATTCACCAAGATAACAACTCATTTTGGAGACAATGTATAAGATTAAAAATTGATTTTGATAACATTAACAAAACTAAACGTGGGAAGGGAGATTGTTAGAGTTTTTAGGTCAAGCAATATATGCGATTGCTTGAAGCATTACACCCTAGGTATCTAATTTGGAATACCTAGCATGCTGCCCTCAGCTAGCATATATATAGGTTTACACTAGGGTTGAACCAGTTAATGGGCTCTTGCCCATTCGGCCCACTACAAAGGTCCACTACAAAGGTCCTTTACCTATTAGGATTTATATTAGAACATAAAATAGGGTTATTTAATAAACCCAACAAAAAGTTGGAAACTAAATTGTTACAATTAAAAGCTCAATGCACTTGGCACTTGCAATGGAGCAAAACTAAAAACTAAACATAGACGAAAAAATAAATTTGAAAGCTCATTACCGAGCAAAATTGAAATCTCAATCTAAATTATAATATAATAAAAGTAAATGCATTGATTATTTTTCTGCTATAATATCATCTTATAAATATTGGAGTTTATATTGATTTGAAAATGATAACTTCAAAAGCTAGTTATTGAGATTAGAAAATTATATTATATACAAGTTTATTTAATTTCTTATATTTAATTTATATGAGATTTATACTTTATCAAAATTCATGTAAATAAATATAAAAATTAACAGGTATAGAGAAATATATATTTATTGAATAAAAAATTTTGAAAATAGAGAAAAGAACCACTGGTAATAAAAAAAATATGGGTGGTGCCTCAATGAAAAAACTCTTAGAAAAGAACTAGAGGGAAAAATGAGAGAAAATTACTATGGTTTTTTCTCTATTTACTTTGTTTTTACTTGCTTTTCTTACAACTAGTTTTCTTTTATATGTTTTATAAATTAAGTATTAATTATAAATATAAAAATATAATTATTTTTTAGTTATTTTATTTTTTCTAATATATATATATATATAATAAAATTAAAAAGGACTAAATTATAGATTTGTTCCAACTATAAAAATATAAAACTTAATTTTAAAATATTAAATTTCATATTTCTAATTCATTTATTTTAATCTGCTGTTAAAGTGCATCTCAATTTTTAACTGCTATGGATATCAATTTAATATTTAGGCATTCATCCATTTTTATATTAATATAAAAATATAATAATTATTTAAGTAAAGATGTTATTTTATTTTTTTATTTATTTATAGTTTACATGTGTGTAAATTAATCTTAACAGAAATAATTTTTCAAAAATTTGTTTGCATATAAATAGAGAACTATTTATCAAACAACAATAAAACAAGTCATGTATTCTTAATTGTATTTTACTTATGAAGATATTGTATGAAACTGTTACTACAAACAAGAATGATAATTGGCTAATAATGAGAAATTTATAGTTCAAATGTTCAATATGTTATTCTACTGATAACTAAAAGGAAAAAAAAAACCTCATATTTAAGCCAATGAATTTTAAGAAAGAAACCTATTTAAGTCCCTCAAGCCTTAACTTATATTTTAACCAATTGAGCTATTGAATTATTATTTATCAAGCAATTAAATACTAATTTCTGTCTAATAAAATTAAAAATTTTAAGAGTACACTTTTTGAACACTAAATATTTTAATTATAAATATTGAATTAGGTCATGAAATACAACCTTAGCAAAAATATTATACTCTCCCCTATTTTAAAATATATATATATATATATATATATATATATATATATATATATTAACAAAAACTATAAAAAGTATAACTTTAAACATAGTTTAGTGATAAGTACATATATAATATGAGTAATAGATTTATATTTGATTATCTACTTTAATATATATATATATATATATATATATATACAAACAAAATCTATAATAAGTATTATATATGCACTTATCGCTAAATTATATTTAAAGTTGCACTTTTTATAGTTTTTGTTAATATATATATATATATATATATATATATATATATATATATATAAACAAAATCTATAATAAGTTTTAGGGTACAATAATAATTGTACTTGATAGTTTTGTTTATCCTCAATATTTATAGTTTGAAAAAGGATAATTTATATATGTACAATTATATATGGACTTTCCTATTTTTCTATCTTTATATTAACTTTATTGACTAAAAATATCCAAATACTTTTAAAAAAATTGTAATTATTTCCAAATCTTTCAAAATAAATTATTTTATTCTAATTTCAAAATTTGGCTATAATTGTATAAAATTACATCTATTATTTTTTGCAATTGAGAAGGGATTAATAAAAAGATATAATATTATTGTGATTAGGGGTGGAATTAAAACCTTAATTTGAAGGCCAAATTCAAAAGCACTGAATTCTTATATATTAAACTATACGTAATTTCACATGTACATATATTTCATGCTTACATAGACATAGGTATAGTGTTAGATGAATTATTTTTTTTTTAAAAAAAATTGAATGTAACACCATCTATTTTTGATGACAATAGTCCATATAATAAATTCTTAGAGAAGCATAATAGTCAAACAAAAAAGAAGAGATAACTTAGAATAAGTGAAACAAAAATTACAGTATGTGGTGCGAATTTGCGCCTGCAAAGCTGTTTATTTTAGCTGAAAAAACAATTTCATGTATGGGCTTTTGGCAAAACAAGGGGAGAAAAGAAAAACAATATTTTTATTATTAAGGGGCTCATTTGAGGATTAAGGAGGGCTCATGTGAAAATTAAGAGGTAATATATGGTGCTTTTTTAGGTTAGAGGGGGCAGCGGCCCCGTGCCATTTGCTGTAATTTCGCTATTGGTTGTGATATTCTTTATATGTGATATCCTTTTTTATCCCCTTTTATTCAAATTATATATAAGGATATTTATAAATTATTATATAGACCTTCTATTTATTTTTGGATCATATGGTCAGATGCATTCCAACTCAATTGTTAGGCCAATAATTTATATGAATTTTGGATCGTGACAAATAATATTAGAGCATAATCACCAGTTGAAAATGCAAAAACATCCCTTAATAGGTTAAATATTGATTATAAGTATAAATCTAATAAGAACGCTAGAACTTGATCACTAGCTAATCACATTACCTAGTGAGCTAAATCTTAGTTATAAGTGTAGACCATGATGAGAACATCATTTGATCCCACTACTCAGTGAGTTAGATCTTGGTTATAAATATGAACTTAATGAGAACGTCAATGATTTAAGTGAGAAATAATGTGAAACTTGAGATTTCATTTGAATTATATGTAAAGGCCATAATGAATTTTTATAAATATTTTGAGGGTTATTTTTAGGTAATGTGGTTAAACTCAGTCTCATCTCAATTGTTAGATCAATAATTTATAAGAATTAGATCATAAAAAATTATGATATTCTTCATATGTGATACCTTTTTTACATAAGAAAGGGACCTTTTTATTTAAATTGTATATAAGAGACTTACTAAACTACTGCCAACTCTTTAGAGTTTACTTTTAACCATGTGGTTAGGGTTAGCTTCACTACAATTGTTTGACCAAGAGTTTGACATGGATTTGAATTGTGACAACAGTTAAATTTAATGATGAGTGACTTAAAAAAAATAATAGGTATGGAAAAATAATAATAATTAAAGCATTCAAATTAGATGTTTATAAATATTTCTTTTTATCCACATTTATAATACAATTCAAAAATGAAGAGTGAATTAAAGTATTTAAATTGGAGATTTTGAATATATATATACACACATAATAATAAAATTCAAAATAATTATATAAAAAACTATATGTTATTTGTACTTTTTTTTTAGAAGAGTGTTATTTATAATTGAAACAACAAATATAGAGTTCAAACATAAATAAGTAAGCAAAAAATATTATTTTCTCTTCACGTGTTTTCTCTCGCTTCTCTTTAAGCATTCACAGTTTCATTTTCTATATCTATATCTTGTAGGCGACAGCTCTAAATTTCTCTCTTTTCACTTTTTACAGTATGTCTTCTTTTATTAGTCTTAAAAATTTAGATTTCACTCCATTTTGTGGTAATCTTTATGTTTATTGTTGTCTTTTCTCTTTAAAATGGAGTTGTAAGATCTTAGAGTAAATATAACAAATCTATGTAAAAATTTTATAAACAGATTTTTAAAATATTTAACAGATTAATTTAAAACGTTGTTTTAAAATTTAAAAATAAAAAAAAATTTAAACTAGACATATCAATTTATTTTAAAATAATATTTTTAAAATTCTATTTTTTAAAATTTCATTTACAACCATACACCTCTGTTATATATTCAGTCCAAAATCAAACATAAATAAGCAAATGCAAAATAGTATTACACTCTTTCCTAAACTTTATGTTTTTCACTTTTTTTATAATATAATTATAATTACTTTTTCTTTGGGACTATAAACTCTTTGCACTCTTATCATTAACCTAAACATGCTAACTATTTCCAGTTAAAACCTTCATATTCAACTTTTTGACTTACTTTCTGCTGTCAACAAGATTTTCATGGTAATTTATTTTCCTTTTTTCCTTTGTATAACTTGTAGTATGAAGTACAAGCATTATTTTAGCAATTATAAAGCCTATGAAATAGTTAATAGTGTACTATGTTTAGCAAAAATAAATACCGTTTTCGTGTATATTATTAATAATAGATTTATAGGTTTTGAATCAATTATGTTATGGGTCCAAATTTTTTAATTTTTTTATGTGTCTTATTTTTTATTTTTTATTATATATCATATTATTTATAAAAAAATATTAATTATTAAAATATTTAAAAAAAATAAAATGATGTATAAAAAAATATAAAATAAGAAATAAAATATATAAAATGACAAAAAAAAATTCTAATTGATTGTATTATATGTGGAATTATTTTTGTATCTGATATAGCTTTTCAGATACACCAGTTCTACCTCGGTTTGTAAACTTATCATATGTCTTTAAAATGTCCTCTATTTATATATTTATTTTTCTCTATTTATATTTATTATTATTAAATTCATCGAATTAATCAAAACAAACACTATTTTTTTTTACGTATTGAATTACTCAAAACACCCAATTGTAGTCTTGCGGTCTATTTTGGGAGGTGTGTATTATTTTTAATTATTTTTTTAAAATATTATATTTAAAATTTAAAATAGATTTGTAATTTGTGCTTACTTTGTTGAAATCCAACATCAAAACAATAAAAGGTTGAGTTGGTGCAAACTCATTTTTTTTTTATGAATGTATATAATATTTAAATTTATAAAATTTAACTAATTTATATTTAAATAAAAAAAACTTACAATAAATAAAACTCTCCCAATATATATATTTTTTATTTAAAAAATTTAAATTCAAAATTTTATTTAAAACAAACAAATTTTTTAATTACCAATTCAATCAATAATCAAAATTAATATTTTTACAGGTATTTACGTAAAATCACTGTTAGCTGTAGCAGCACACAGAGTTCTGGAATCTATTAAAGTGTTTGGCAGGAATAAGAAAAACAATGTGCAACTAGATTTCCCAAATATTCTAAGGAAAAAAAAAATAAAAATAATTCTGAGAAAATATAATTTTAAATTATTTCAAACTATAATTTAAAATACATAAACATATTAGATAATAATTATTGTTGAATCATATGTTTGTTGTTAATTTCTAAATATGTATTTTATTATACTTATAATCAATTATGCAATTTTCAAATAATTAATGCTATTAATGATCATAATAAGAATAAAATAGTAAAAAGAAATATAAATATTTAATTTTTGTGCCAAAATAAAAGTAGACAATTATTTATACACAAAAGGAGTATATTTTTCAAACTTATCAAAATATATGATTTATAATTTATAAGATTTTATATTTTATTTACTATTAATCATGTAATTTATTTTTATAAAAAAAAATATTTATTTTATTTAAAAAATCTAATTTATAGATAAATTTAGACATTCAGCAATTGTTTATATAATAAATGAATTGAATTGTCCTTAAATTAATTGTATTAACTATTAGTTCTACTATTTCCTTCTCACTAATTTTTTTTTTTTTTGTTAATTTTTCCAACCATCGTCATTTTTTTTAAGTCAATAGTGGATAATTCTCTGTTATTTTTCGTTCTACTTTTTATTTTTATTATTTAATAATGTCCATTTTTATTTTTTATTTTAATAAATATTATTTTTTTTATATTTATTTATTTTTATGGTGGATTATTCATTTTCTTTTAATTTATTATTTGCTCAATAGTTCTATTAGAATTACAAATTTTACTTTTAACATCAAATTTATTTTTATTAGTGTTCAAATTTAATTCCCAGTAAAATTATCGAAAAGTGATTATTATTTATAATCAAATAAAATATAATATTTTAAGTCGAAATTGTTGCTATTATTATTTATATTCTTAATTTATTTTGATATTAATTTTAAAGAATTATAATATTTTAAGATTTTATAATTTTATATTTTTGTATTTTATCAATTAATAAATATTTAATTTTATCTATATATATATAAAAAAAAAAACCTTTTAGTTCCACCGTTGCTACAGTCTACAGAAGCAGGCTTCAATTAAACTCCAGCAAAGCCATTTTGGAGTATTTCTTTTTTATGGCCCATCAAAATAGTCTCTTCTTGTCTTATGAAATTTGATTTTTAGTTTCTTATGAAAGGTTGTTTGTTACTAGTTAATATTCAAATTTTAATAATATATATATAGTTTTAACACGTAAATTATAAATAAAAAAAAATTATACACAGTAATAATATATTTCTTTTTCTATAATTTCTTTTATTTAATATAATTCAAATTTTAGATTTTCTTAGAAAATTTTAGTGTTTCATTGTTCACTTAAAAGAAGAATAATATTATAAATTACATACAAATCATCCATTTGAAAGTTAGAAAAATAGGTAATTTAATCAATACCTTAGCTCGTTTTTAATGAACAACAATTATAGTAATAAATTTGAAAACCTTAGTAGGCTTTGAAAGCCCAGCTTGGTGGACTCTCCTGGGATTCAGCCCTTAACCAATTCGGATTTGTTTGTTTTATTTGGCATATGATAATTTGAAGTTGAAGTGTAAATCGTACATACATATGATAATACGTATTTTTGGCACAATGAATTAGAAATAAAAAAAAATTAATAACTTAATTTCAATTTTTTTTTCATTCTAATATTTTTATTCCAATTTATTTCCGCACCTCTACGATAAGTCTCATTTGGTTACTTATAATAAAAAGATAGGAATATATAAGAATGTGGAAATTGAAATACTAATAGGGAATGTTAACGGTAATCTAATTAAATGTATGTGTGACATAATAAATAGAGAATAAAAATTAATAAATTTTATATATAACAAGATTTTAAAAGATAATAGGTATCTTAATTATTTTATTATTATTATTATTTTAAATTCTTTTCTAATACCATATATTTACGTAGAAATGAAAAATCAATAACAAATAAGATTTATTATTGAAATCTATTTATAGGAATTATAATTTTATTCGCTTCGACGAGTACTTGACTCGACTTTAATAGGATGATGCGAGTTTTCTAATGTATATCTGAGTTAGATTTAGATAATAATATAATTCGATCTAAATTTGACCCGATTATATATATTTTTCTTATTATTATATTTTATATGTATTTAATCGTCAAATTCCTAACTTCATAATATGACTATCCTAAAATAGAGGTAAGGCTAAAGCCATCAATCACCCATAAAACCATGCTCCAATTTGATATTAGTAATACCTGAACCTAATTCCAAAATCATAATCTGATCGAACCCCAAATAACAGTCATAACTTATCATGCATACATATTATCATGTTCATACTAAATAGGAAACCTCCCCCTAAGATATCCCCAAGCCTTCAAGGCATAACATCACAAATCATCTACAATTCATGTTCAAAATCTACAATAGTATATGACATCAAGATTCTCAATCAACATGAACATTTTCAAAATAATCTCAAATCTTCTAGACAACTATGGAGCTACTAAAAAAATATAATTCCAATAATATCAAAAGAATACATGGATAACAATAGTTTCTGCTGAAGAAGAGATGGCAAGGAACCCGAGATATCTACTACCTACTACCTAAAAAATATAAAACATACACATATGAGTATAATTCTGTGAGTAGAAATCACACTGCCAAAACATTTTATGAGCTTGGGAGTCTCATATATAATGGCTAAATAATATAGTTTGGATATTCTTTAGCAATAATAAAAAAATTGATAAGGGCAACATAAGAATTCAATTCATAGATAACATGAAATACTTGAGTAGAAATCACACTGCCAAAACATTTTATGAGCTTAGGAGTCTCATATATAATGGCTAAATAATATAGTTTGGATATTCTTTAGCAATAATAAAAAAAATTGATAAGGGCAACATAAGAATTCAATTCATAGATAACACGAAATACTTAATAATATAAGTTCATCAAAGGAGTTCTCCTGCAGCCACAAGATATCCATAATAAAAGAATCTTATAGAAATTATAAATATGAGATCATAATATTGTGATATCAGAGGCATAATGGTATGATTCACTAATAGATACAAGATTGATCAAGGCTTACGCTTATGGTATGAAGATAACATACTCTATTTGCACCATGTGCATATAGTTTGCTATTTTTTCCACCAGTCAAGAATATCTGTCATTTGGATTCACATAGGATAATTTTATAATTCAAGTAAAAGAATAGCATAGTGGTTTACCATGAGATATAATTATTGCAATTGTTTATGAGCTATAAGATCAATAATATAGTATTACAATTTATTCATGAAACATAACGTAATGTGACTCTTAGATTTATACTTAATTCTCTTAACTTATACCCAAAAATAAGAGTTAACATTCTTAACTCTAAGCATGTACATGAGTCTCACCTTAGGTGCATATATGATAACTGATAATAGCAATACATGATATAACTTAACTTGTATACAACTTTTAACAACAAAAGTTCTCTTATTCCTAAAGTCATGAGCTAGGGTTTATGCATTTCATGAAGTCATAATTTTAAATCATGTATTATGATTTTAATTAATCTATAAACATTTTTATTATCATCCATATGACTAAATTTTAACTTATAATTAACTTTTATACATAACTTTAAAGTAAGGGTTTTCCATCCCATGAAAATCTAGATTGAGTCCTTATAAATTGATGTTTCTTAAAGTTTATAAAGGTGATTTCCAACTCCAATTTAACTAATTAGTAAAGAGTCATGGAATGTAGCAAAAAAAAAAAAAAAAACTTTACTATTCACATTATTATTCACCAATTGCCATTTCTACTTTCCCAACCAACCATTAATACCATTAATCTAAGTAATTAATACCTTTAAATAAACACTCAACACTCATAAATGACCTTCGTAAAAGCTTTATTAAATTAAATCGTATTTATGAGAAGTAACAAGAAATTTTCCTTTTGTCTTATGTCTCAAATCTCCAAGATTCTAAGAGTAGCTTAATGGTTTTTAAGCAATTCCCTTCAAGGATTAAGGGTTTCTTGATGGTTTGAAGTGTGAAGAGATAAGGTAGTGAAATTTAGGGTTCTAGAGCTTAGAATTGAAAGAAAAGAGAAAAATTGATTAAGTGGCAGTTGAAAAGGATTTAAGTGAATTTTATACACTTTGAAATGTAATGGGCATTATTGGGGTGTAATGTTTGTTACTCATCTATTTGAAATTTTGGACATAGAGCAATTTCACGCTGGTTACATCTCTTCCACGGGCATTCCAAATATGCAACATTTGTTATACAACTTTGTCAAATTTCACAATTTCAGGCAGAAGTACAGTTAATGGGCATTACGGATCATAATGACCATTACCATTAAAAGACTCCCATCCTAAGGGATTAGTCACCAAAACCATATCTTTGTAACTTCAAAGCAAGAACTAAGTCTTTCATATAAAACTCTATGGCTCTAGGATTACTCCAAGCTCATTCATCTCATACATAAGGTGAGTTTTGCTAAAATACATTGATCCTTAATAATCACAAGACTTATAATTCATGAATCATCAATCATTACATGAATAGAACTCCATATTATCAAATACATCAACATAATCAATATTTAGTCTATCCATCTAAGCATGAAGGCATCATAGATCAATAATTCATCTAGCTGATGCATAAATATGAACATGTAAATATACATAGTGATATATATATGCAAGCACATGAGAGTCGATGCTATAGCCCAAAATAACCTTAATTAAACTTATGGCATGAAAAACAAGGTTAGCAAGTCTTGGGTGTTATATTTTTCTTCCCTTAAGAATATTTGTCACTGAATTTGAGAAGAATTGTACCTTATGGTTTGAATAAGTAGGAATACTTGAGTTTCATACCATTATCACTTTCCCATGTACATTCTTCAATGCCATGCCTTTTCCATTGTACCTTAACTATAGGTATCTCCTTATTCCTCAATATTCTTACTTGTGTGTTAATGATGGCAACCTGGACCTCTTCGTTAGCCAAATTTTCTTACTTGCGTATTGTGATAGGTGTGTATTTTGACCCAATTCCATTAAGATATGGACAGTCACATCATCGTCAGAGACTGGAACATCAATCACGACACGCTCATCAACATTCAATTTAATTGATTGAAGATATTCAATAATGGTTTTAGTTCCACGTAGAAGGAACAATTTTCTTTGAGATGCATAATATGAGAGTGAGACTTAATGGTAAAGAGTCGTTCAAGTTTTTGTCAGGCACCATAAGATGTTTGTGAAGCAGCAATAAGAGATATAATAGATTATGAAACGAATGCAAGTATGGCATGAAGTAATAAACAATCTTGCTAAAGCCAAAGAATGTGCGATAGAACACTCATGGAGTTGGTTTCATCTGGGCAGGATAATATTCCGGTTATATATCATTCTAATCGGAACCAAATAAAAGAGCTTGAAATTAAGCTCTCCAAGCAGCGTAATTTAAGGTTGTCATTTTTAGAGGCAATTATGTTATAGCATTAATGAAAATAAGTGAATCAAATGCTTTAAGAAGAACATTGGTATTAAAAATTTAAGGCGTTTTAAGAGTGGAGGATCCTTCCCCATTAATGTCTATCATATCGATAGAATCGAATTCGTTAAAATTAAATATACTCTGATACCATGAAAAAGAATGAAAAGAAAAAAGAATGATGTTTGTTATTTCTACTGTATATCCATTGAGTTAATAATACTATTCGTATATATAAGACTTTACATATTAGGAGGGATTTGTGATAAGTTCCTGTACAAAATAAGATTTAACTAAGTATATACAGTGGAATTTATTTTAACCATTTACATGAATTAAAAAAATCATTTAACTCTATTTTAACTTGTTATCCTTTATAATATATACATAAAAGGTATATATATTCTATCAACTTGTTGAAAACTTGCAAGCTACATCAACATCTCAACCAACTTTTGATTATCAATTTCAACAACTCACCATTCGTTAGTCAATTCCTAATTATTATTTATTATAATTGTGTAATGATATTATTTAATTCATTTGATTAAGTAATTCATATTAATTATAAATTAAAAAAAAATAGTATTGAGAGAGTAATTAAAATTGGAATTATACCAAATTAATATGCATTTATCAGTAAATTAAACTTGTGAATGTTAAAAAAAAATAAAAAATTATTGCATGGTTAAATTAAAGTTCATTATCCCATAAATTTCTCTCAAAGGTCAAATATTGCATTGTTGCTACTTATTTGTGAAAATACTACAATTAATAAAGTAAAAAAATTCTTTATAAAAATTAGAAAAAGAAATTTAAATAATATGAAAATAATTGTAATAACATATATTTTTCTTTCTAATTAATTTTTTTTACAAAATTCACAATAACATGTCATATCATAATTAACAAGCATTACATATCAAATTCACATGTTAATATCAAAATAACAATACAAAATTTTCTAAAATGGCCCAAATTTTGTATATAATGACTTTATAAATCCAATTCATTTAGTTTTATTAGATTTATTATTTACTCAAACCAAAGCCAAACATAAAAGTTATATATATATTCATTAAAAAAATATATATTAATCTTATGAATTCATGTACCTGGATCTGACCTGAAAAATAATGTTAACATCCACATTAAAAAATATAAATCTTATGAACTATAAATCTTGTTCCTGGATCTAACCTGAAAAATAATATTAACATCCACAAATGGAAATATCATCAGGTTGACAGAATAAAATTTGATGTAATAGTGTTAAGTGGTAATGTTGAAATTATATTTTAAGTGTTAGAATTAAAAGATTCTATATTAAAAAAAAATAAAAATATTAAAACGTGATATAATGTCTGGATTTCACCACACATCAACTTAAATTTTTGAATTTGATTCGAAATTTTTTATGATATCAGAGTTAAATTTACAATCTAATTTCTGCTTTTTCATCAATCGTATAGCTATGTGTAAATAGGATTTTACATATGTGCAATCTATCATATAATCAGTCATATATGATCTATTTCGCCATCATTCCTTTTATAACTTTGTTATATTGACCCTTCTATAGGCTTGTGTTAGTGGAGATTATTACATATACGATCTGTTATATAAGGACTAAATACAGAAATAAATAAGGAAAAAAAATTATATACATTATTACAATAAAATTTTTCATTAATTTAACGAAATTTATTAAAAAATTATATCTTTTAAATATTATTTCGATTCATTTAATTTTTTTAATAAATTTTAAAAAATATATAAAAATGAAATTCTCTTATCCTTTCATAATATTATTTAGACTTGCGACAACAATGTGAGTATTATTTCCATGGCAGAGAAAGAATATGACATTATTTCTGTATATTCCCTTTATTTATTTAATATTTATTTTTATCATACATTGTATGTATCATTTATGCCATTATTGAGAGTTGTCTAATTTTTGTTTGATATGAATATGACACAAATTGTCGGTCTCCTTTGTCTTCTTTTTCTTTTTTTGCTAAAATAATTTATTTTTTAATTAATTAAAACTCTATTTCATTTTAAACTTATAGCTTCATAATTTCAATAATATTGCTAATTTAAATATCATTAATTCTATAATTTCACCTAATATATAGATTTCTATTCATATTTTTTCTTTAAGAAAAACTATTAATTATGATAAAAGTAATATATGGCAAGAATCTAAACACAAATGATGGTAAATAAATTTGATTGATCTTCTTAAAAAAATGTAATTAGTGAAATTGAAAACATGGTACAATTTTGAAAAATAATGTGTTTTTAATTATTTTAAACTAATTTTAAAACTCAAAAAAAATTATTTTCTTAAAAGTAACTTTTTTTTTTAAATATACATTGACATAAATATGAACATGTGAAATAGAGATCTATAGAAGTTTCGGTTAGAAAAATTGAGTATATTATGATAAAATAAAAGAAAAAAAAAATATGAGAGAAAAGTGATAGAGATTACAAAAACTTGAGGATATAAGTATATATATATAAGACAATTAATTTTTCAGTTAATTTAATTCTGAATGGAATTCAAATTTATAATTTCATAATTTTAGAGACGTTTTTAATGTCACTGAATTAAAAATTTTATGGTACTAATTTGATATTTTAATTTATATACTAAAAGTAAAGGTATAAACTTAAAAGAACCAAATTGGAATTAGTTATGATTAAGATTGATGAACCATAAAGGAAAAAATACTTATTAGGAATTGGTTATGATAAGGACTTTATAACTTGCAGACATTGAAATAATTCATAATTTCACCTTTTACCTATAAGCTTTGTTAGTTTGGAGATTGGAACTAACCCAACTAAACTTGAAAATGGTTCATAATAGCTTTGTTTTGAGTTTCTTTTTATTAAAGTTTCTTAGAAAGTTTGTTCAATACCTAATATTTTAAGTTATCACATAGACATGGTTGAGATTGATCTGGCAATTGGATTTAAAAAAAAATGAATAATAAATATAATATCCATGCATCACTATAATAAATATAATATACTTCTAAATCTTATTATGCAAATGTTGTTTTCTATTCAATTAATGAAAAATAAAAATAAAAAAGAGATTAGTATTTGTGCAATTTTCCCTCTACTTCTCAATTTTATCACAAAAAAAAAAGACTTAGTACTTCTAAATTTGTTGTATTTTATCAATTAAATTCTTGAAATTTTATTACTTTATGCTATGCCTTTGAATTTTTATTTCTTTTTTCATATGAAAAATTTGTAATGGTACAAATAAAATTAATGTAGAGAATAAATCAAATGAGTGTAAAATATTTAAAAATTGTACTAATAATTGAAAAAAAACTCACTTTTCTATCCACAAACTTTCAACTTTTGCCCATTAAATAATAATTGATTCTAGAAAAGGAATACAAATTCTTAGTATACACTAATTAACAAAATTTTCTTGAATTTTATTTTTATCTTAAAATCTTCAATATTGAAAAGCAAAAATTATATAATTTTTGTAGAGAAGATTTTATTATAATGTTACTCTGATTTAAATGGAATTAAAATATTGTAATCATATGAGTTTTTTATTTTTAGAATATAATCCTATGAGTTATTAATTACCAAGAAAACAGATAAAAAGAATTAGGATTCATGGCAAGCAACCGATAAATTCTTCCAACAACCAATAATTGAAGCCTTAATCAAAGAATCTGCCAATTACATTTGTTGGGATTGAGAAGTCTATTTATTAAAATTTTCACTTTACCTTTTTTTTTAATATAAAATTTTAAATACTTGAAATTTCTAATAATTTTTTCATTAAGTGTGAATTTTCATATAACATTAAACTTTCTTTGAACGAAAATTTTGAACATTTATGAGAAAGAGCTTTAATATTCCATAAATTTGGGTGTGTTTGAGTCTCTTTTATTTTCTACATGGAAATTACTACCCACGGCATCTGAATACATACTTATTCTTATCAAGTTATTGGCTATGTTACCACTTGTTGGGATTAGGAGCTCATTTACTTTAGAAAAAGTCTTATATGGCTAGTGAGAGAATACACTTATATGTCTAACACCATATTCTAATTCACAACCTTGAGTCAATGGTTAATTTATGAATCATTCCCACTCATATTTTCTTTCTTAATCCCTTCTATTTTCAATGTGTGAGTCCATACACTTGAAATCCTAATAATTTTTCCTTCAAGTGTGAATTTTCACATTGGGTTTAGGCTCCTCTACCTTGAGTATTTATAGTAAAGAGCCTTATACTCTACTAGTTAGGGCACATCGAGAGTCACCTTACTCTTCCACGTAGAGATTGCAGCCCACGAGACTTAAACACTATATAATACTTGTTCTTGTCTAGCCATCGACTCTAAAATTACTTGTTTGAATCGAGAAGCTCATTTAATTTGGGAGATCTCAATAATGAATCTCGGTGAGAATACATATATAGGCTTGATACCTCATTCTATCCTAATGAGTTATACTCATGAGTTTGACATCACAGTCTAACATAAAACTTTAAAACCATGTGTTTATAATCGCTTCTCATTTTTATATGTTTCTCATTAATCCCTTTTTTCCAATGTGGGGTTTTACATATTTGAAATTATAACAATCTCCCTCTCAGATATGACCTTCCATATTGGACTTCGACTTCCCCTTGAGCAAAAACTTTGAGTGTACATTTCATATTGGCCTTAGGCTTCCCTTTGAGCGAAAGTCTCAAGTATTTACAATAAAAAGCTTTAATGCTCCACTGATTATGGTGCACCGAGTATCACTTTACTCTTCTATGTGAAGGTTACAATCAAAGGGACTTGAACACCATAAAAATTTTGTTCTTGCAAAGCTATCAACACTATACCACCTTGTTAGGATTAGGAAGTTCACTTTATTTAGGAGATATTTTTAATGGAATTTGTAAGAGATACACTTATGAGTTTAACATCATATTTCAATCCAAAATTTTAAAGTTATGAATTTATGAATCATTCCTATTTCTATATATTCATCACTTCACCATTTATTTTTTAATATGAAATTTCAAACACTTGAAATCCTAACAATATTAAGTTTAATCACACTAAATAATCACAATGATAATAATAATAATAATAACACCAATACTAAAACTAATAACAAATTAATAATAATATAAAGTACATGTAAACATCATTAGATAATAATGATTTAATGCATGGGGCATAAATCATGGTCCATTAAGATCTTATAGGTAAGTAAGTGGATAACAGTTGCAGGGTGGGAGCTATACATAATGGACCCTATTTAAAATCCAATGCCTCAATTATTTCTATTATATTTTGGTAAGATGACCAAAATTACGTTACGTTTTCCCTAAAAAACAAAAGAAGGTTATTTTTATGTGTTTTTCTTACAAAAAAGATAAGAAAGTTGCAAGAGAAACAAATATTTAAAAAGAAAAATTATGATTATTATTACTATATTATTAAAAATATAATATTGTAGTGTTAGTTCATACTGCAAATAGATTTATTTTCTATTTTATTTATTAAAATTTAAAATTTAAGAACAAATCACAAGAGATATATTTTTTTCTTGTGTAAATTATTTAGTTTTAATCAGGTTGAAAATGAGATAATAAGGTAGATGCATTGTATACAAAAATTAACTCATAATAATTATAATAATACAAAAAAAATTATTTTATTTTAAGTAACAGAAGAAAATTATTGGATGAAAATATTAGGTACTCTTCTTTGTATATATTCTATTAGCTATTTAACATGTGCATTGCATATGATATTTTGTGATAAATAATCTGTGAAAATAAAATTATAAATATCAAATAACTTAATTGAAGTTAGAGGAAAAAAAATAAGCTAATTAAATTTATAAAATAAATAAATTAGAAAAAGCAAATCTATTATATATTTTATGACTATTTTATTTTTTTTACCAGTGATAAGACACTAATATTTTTTTTACTTTATTTATTTTTATCTCATTGAATTGATGCATAATATATACAAGAATTTTTTGTTAGTTTAAATATAAATTGATTATCAATAAAAATTTAAAATTTAAATTATTATTATTACTTCTATTTTTTATTGATGGCGATAAAAAAAATATTTCTAGTATTAAATTTAATGGTTATATTCAAAATTATTAAGTATAAAAAAATAGATAATGAAATTATAATTTAAATAATAATGAAGTTTAGATTTTTAAAAAAAATATTAGATGAAATTATTTTGTTTTCCATTTGTTCAAAACTGTTGTAAATTGTGAAAAAAAAAAGCTCAGTTGAATTAATTGATCAGTGAATCATTGTTTATATGCAAGCTAGACTCGAGTTAGAGCTAACTGATTGTTAACAAACTAATTAATTTACTAACAAACTAAACAATCAGCTAAGTTGTCAAATGCTGACTTATATTAATTATTTATAAAAATAATAATATTAATTATTTACAAAAATAATAATAAATATCTTAATAAAACTTTACAAAGGACTTGTTTTTTGCTGACACTCCCCTCAAAATAAACATACAAATTTTATACGTTCATCTTGTTGAGAAGATATTTAAATTGTGATGGGTGCAGAGTCTTTGTAAATGTGTCTGTCACTTACTTTATTGTAGGTGTGTAAACTGGATTAATTATTCTCAAAACTATTTTCTTCCTTATGAAGCCGCAGTCCACTTCAATATGTTTCGTACATTCATGTAGCACATGATTCTTGGCAATGCCTATTGTTGAGATATTGTCACAGTGCATATTAGTTGATTGTTGTATTTTAACACCTAAGTCTTCCAACAAATAGGTAAGCCACATTACTTCACATGTGGTGATAGATATAGCTTTATATTTAGTTTCAGTTGAGCTTCTAGCCATTGTACTCTGCTTTTTAGATTTCCAGCTCACCAAGGATTCTCCTAGAAACACACAGTACCCTATTAATGATTTTATAGATCCATTACATCCTGCCCAGTCACTGTTGGTAAATACTTTGAGTTGTAGCTGTGACTTGGATGACAAGAGTATTCCTTGATCCAGAGCCATTTTCAAGTATCTAAACACATAAAATGCTGCTTGAAGATGCATGTTTTCTGGTTTATCCATAAACTGTTGTGAACACTGATTTTTTACATCCCTTGGACTTGTGCCAAGCACCGGAGCCTAAGCCATTTATAGACGGACTCAGAAAGCATCAGCACGGGTCCGGGCCCTGGCTGCCACCCTCAAGGGATGGCATTGCCTCCAACCCTAGGGGGCGGTTTCCGCCTTAGGCAGGTGGCGGTGCTGCCATGCCTTGGTGGCGGCAGCACTGCTACCCTTTTGAGCTGCCACCATCCTTTGGTCCTGCTACCGCCCTTCCTTTCTGGCGGTGTCGCCATCTCCCTCCAGTGGCACTCCTCTTTCTTCCTAGCGGCAGCTCCGTACTTTGCACTTTTTCACCAAATCCCATATCGGGAAATGATGAAATGAGATCCTTCAAGCTTCTATTATAAATATAAAGTTTCTCCCACCTTCCAAGACACAACGAAAATCATCTAGTTTGAGTTTTCACTATTTGATTTCACTCTCTTCTTCTTCATATACCTATTATTTCTTATTTCTTTAAGCTCTTTTTGAGTTTAAAAGGTTTTTTTAGGGCGTGTGGATCCCATTTTCTTTAGTTTCTCTATGAGCTAAAGAAAGATCAAATCTGAGGCGTGTGGAGCCTCAAAATTTATTTTACATAAAGTTAGTTTATCCATTTCTTTTCTTTTCTTTTGAATTGTCAGGTAAAAGGCAGTTCGACCATCTTCCCATACTTCGATCAATTCAAGGTGAAACTTCAATCCGGAAGAGCACTCCGTCCGTTGCCTCCCCAAAGATCAAGACAAAAAGTACCTACTCATAAGCTCCTTCTTCTTTTCTTATTTTGATATAGCATCAAAATAAACGATTCATCTTCTACCATTCTTTAGTTTGATAGAGAATCAAAATAAAGAATCAAAAATGATAAATTGGGCATAAAATCAACTCTCCTTCCCAAGAAGGAAGAACTGCGTGGGTTTTGATTCTCATTCAACGGGATACGCAAGCAAGTTGTATGAAAGCTTTAAATCCAAAAATGTTAAAAAATCATATTTTTCCATTTACTTTGTTTATTTGATTCTTATTTTGTTTATTGGATGTATTTTTCTTTATTTTAGCTTAGATCTTTGGGGAATGTGTGATCAACCTAGAACTCATAAGGGCTAGAGTTGATATCCCCTATTTTGGGTTTTTGAATTGTAATAATTTACTTTATTGCTCTCTTTTATTGCTTTATTGCTTTATTTCTTTGTGTATTCATCTTATATGTCATTTCATTTATATGTGTCATTTTTTAAATTGTTCATCAAAATGTTTTGAATCAAGGTTAAAATTAGAAGTCAAGTTTAACAGAAAACCTAGTCCTTGAATCCTCTTTGGTTTCAAAGACTAGTGCGCTTTTCCTTTGGGATAAAATTGGAGTCAAAATGGGTTTTTACCTCAAATTTTCCCAACAAAAAAAACTTAAGGTGGCGACTTCAAAACTCAAAATTATTTTCAAATAAAAGGTGTTAGGTCGTCTCAATCCGTGAGAAATTGTCGCAAATGAGCATTTTCAATTCCAATTCAGTTGGATTGGATGTGGTGCTCGGGCGAGGCCTCATAAATAGAAAAACAATAGAAATAAAACCCTAAATTAACAAAATGTTCCTGGCTAGAGAAATAGAGAAGAAAAGAATAGTGGAGAGATAAAGGGATTGGTCTTTTATGTCTTTAATTCCCATTTATTATTCTTTTTATTTTTTTTTAACAAGAAAACTACACTCCTTTAGTTGCTCCATTTATCTGAAAATTAATTTCCAGAATTTAGATTCCCTTATTTAGCCCATAAATGAAATATGTCTCAATTTGAAATTAAAACCACATTAAAATATGATGAGTAATTTACAGCTTGATATGGGCGTGTCCAGGTCCAACACGCATGTGAATCACTTTGAAGAATTATATACCGACATGTTGAACATAGCATGATTGTATTGCTCCTTGGATTGGTTGAACATAGCATGATTGTATTGCTCCTTGGAATACAACTATATACTTTATTTACAAAACTTTGTACATTGGAGTTTACATTAATCTTATCACTTCCAAGGCGGAGAAAAATGCCCTTGGACCTCGATCCTCACTGCTAACCTGAAAAGACAAACCACTAAGGGGGTGAGTATAAAAATATACTCAATGAATCCAGAACATAAGATGAAAACTGGAAATGTAAGAAGAACAGGATATGCCATAATTGGCTAGCTGGTTCAAATATTGAACATTTGGTTAAATAGCAGAATTATATATACAACAATAACTTTAAGATAATGAGAATAAT
>CANXYC011953984.1:0-18758 GCA_948193065.1 Aleurites moluccanus | reverse complement strand
TTGATAGTACTATTGTTGTAAGCACTCATGTTCTTTTTTTTCAAGTATAATCTTAAGATTCTTTCATACCAAACATATATGTATATGTATATGTTCATGATTTGATACTCAGATTCTTAGATTAACGTAAGGCATTATGTTGTTCATATCTTATTAAGTTGAAGGCTCACCCCTCTTCTGTGGTTTCAGGTGCTAGTGTAGCTCGAGAGAGAGCTAATCCATAGGATAGAGCTTCTTGACTTCTTCTTCACAAGAAGCTTGGATGTAATTATTTTGGATATTATTTTTGTTATGTATATATATAATCATGTCCATTGAGAAGTATTCTCTTAGAGCTACATAGATAGATATGGAATGGTTTTGATTTTGTTGCCATTGATGGCATTTGTAGACTCTCATTTATTCCATATTGATGTTAGAATTATCTTTTAATCGGTAGGGAACAAGTGGAGATGTCATGATATAAAATGATGATTTATGATATATGATGTTTTGCTTGGATAAGTGTATGTTGTTATGTATGAGACAGGTTTGGTTAAGGGTTCTACGGGTTTATGGTGGCCTTATGCCTACCCTTGCCCTAGGACTATCGCACCGGTGGTGTTGGGGTGTGACAAGAGGTGGTAACAGAGTTATAGGTTTATAATTATAAGATAGATAGATAGATGTGCAAGTTCCTAGTATAAGTGCTTGATTAAGATGACCAAGAGTATAAGATTCATGTCACGTCAATGTTGTGTATTCCTTTGGTATAGATCTGCGTTAATCTTGTGTTTTGAGTCTTAGTTTGCTTTGTTTCTTTTATTAGTATCGAGATGCCTCTAATGCGAGGAAGAGGAAATGGTAAAGGCCATCCTAGAAGAGAGTTTCCTTTTGAAGAAGGGTCAATAGGTAGAGTGGGAGGTGATGACGTTCCTCCAGAGTGACAAGTAGATGTGGTTTATATGGCCCAACAGTTGAATCAATTATAGATGAACTATGAGATGATAGCTGAGTTTATTACTCAGCAGAGGCAGCAGTAGGCTCCCCCAGTGCATGTAGTTCCTGATGTTCCAGTTCCTACTATAGTTATTCCACCCCCACTAGCAGTGGTGCCTCAGGTTGAGGAAGTTTCATTTGAGAAATTCTTGAAGCTCGAATCTTCAGAGTATAAAGGTGAGGACGATCCTATAGATTTTCTTGAGGAGATAAAGGAGAAAATTCAGATTTTGAGGATCCCTAATAGAAGGGCGGTTGAGTTTGTGGGATATTTGATGAAGGCCGAAGCTAAAGATTAGTTTAGACGGAGCATTCAAGGTATGCTTCGGGGTAATGAAGAGTTTTCTTGGGAGAGGTTCAAAGAGTTGGTTCTTAATGAGTTTCTTCCATAAAGTGTGAGGGATGCTAAGTTCATTGAGTTTAAGAGGTTGGTTTAGACTCCTGGTATGACTATTTCAGAGTATGCAAAGAAATTCAGTCAATTGAGTAAGTTTGCTCTAGCTTTTGTGCCTACAGAAGCAACACGGATTTAGAGGTTCTGTAAAGGACTTATAGCTCTATTGTTTAAATTTTTGGCTACTCTTGAGTTTGACTCTTACTCTAAGCTTATGGATAAGGCTAGAGCAATAGAGAATAGAGAGATGGAGATTAGATCAGAAAGGGACGAGAAGCAGAAGGCAAAGATTGGAAGTTCCTCCAGGCAGGATAGCAGGCAAAGAGCATGAATATCTCTCATCAATCAGTTTCCCAGACTGGATATAGAGGACCTTCAGGGAGATCACAGCAGAGACCAAATCCCTCTAGATTCGCTTCTTAACTGAGTTATGGTACAGTTAGTTCTGCACCACCTAGGACTTCTAATCCTCCTTGTCCTATGTGTGGTAAGCTTCATAGAAGACCTTGTTTCTTTGGGTCAGGTGCATGTTATGGATGTGGACAGCATGGTCATTTGCTTAAAGATTGTCCACAACCTTCTTTTGGAGCTAGACCCTAGTCTTCTCAGACTATAGTTCAAATGGTTAGGTAGAGGAGTGTTGGTCAGTAGTCCGGCATAGGCCATGGTATATTGTGTAAGACTCCAGAGGCAGGTAGAGGTTCAGGTCAGACTTTTGGACAAGCTGCCAGTCAGGCACCCATGGGAAGAGGTAGAGGGAGAGTGTTTGCTCTTACACAGCAGGAGGCCCAAACTTCTAACACTGTGATCACAGTTATTCTTCCTATTCAGGCTTTGAATGCTAGAGTGTTGTTTGATTCAGGAGCTATGCATTCATTTATTTCTTCATGTTTTGCTAAGAAATTGAATGTGCCATGTGAATTACTTAAGAATGCTTTGGTAGTATCGACTCCTTTAGAGGAAGAGATTGAAGTTTATGATTTTTATCCATCTTGTGTGGTTAGTATAAGTGGTAACAGTTTAGAAGGAGATTTGATTATGTTGCCTGTGTTAGAATTTGATGTGATTTTGGGTATAGATTGGTTGTTCAAGTATTATACAACTATAGATTGCAATGGGAAGAAGTTAGTCTTCAAGCCACCTTCGGGTAAGGAGTTTGAGTTCCAAGGGGAACGAAGTGAAGCACCATATAATATGATATCAGCCTTAGGGGCGAGGAGATTGATGAAGAAAGGATGCCAAGGATATTTGGCTTCTGTCCTAGATACTCAAAAGGAAGTAAAAGGTTTGGAGAAGATTCATGTTGTTAACGAGTTGCTGGATGTTTTTCCTGAAGAGTTACCTGGTTTGCTACTAGATAGAGAGATAGAATTTGGTATTGAGTTGCTATCTAGCACATATCCGATTTCTATTCCTCCATATCGTATGGCACTAGTAGAATTGAGAGAGTTAAAGACTC
Source organism: Aleurites moluccanus (assembly GCA_948193065.1). NCBI lineage: Eukaryota > Viridiplantae > Streptophyta > Magnoliopsida > Malpighiales > Euphorbiaceae > Aleurites > Aleurites moluccanus. Next base: position 15,927 of record CANXYC011953984.1, on the reverse strand, counting down.
AGTTACAAGATTTACTTGACAAGTGATTCATTAGACCTAGCAGTTTACCATGGGGTGCACCTGTACTCTTTGTGAAGAATAAGGATGGTTCTATGAGATTATGCATAGATTACAGACAACTCAACAAAGCAATTATCAGGAATAAGTATCCTTTGCCAAGGATAGATGATTTATTTGATTAGTTGCAGGGTGCAAGTCATTTCTCCAAGATAGACTTGAGATCAGGTTACCATCAATTGAGGATTCGGAATGAGGATGTGTTAAAGACAGCTTTTCGAACAAGATAGGGTCACTATGAGTTTCTAGTATTACAATTTGGATTGACTAATGCACCAGCTGCATTTATGAACTTGATGAACTGGGTCTTCAAGCCATTTTTGGACAAGTTTGTCATTGTGTTTATTGATGACATTCTTATGTATTCTAAGAGTAAAAAAGAGCATAGGGATCATCTTAAGATTGTGTTGCAGACTTTGAGAAAGCACCAGCTGTTTGCTAAACTTTCAAAGTGTGAGTTTTGGCTTAAAAGTGTGGGCTTTCTAGGGCACATAGTGAGCAAGGATGGGTTTGAAGTTGATCCTAGAAAGGTGGATGCAATTATTAGTTGGCCTAGACCCATAAATATTTCAGAAGTTAGAAGTTTCTTGGGTTTGGCAGGCTACTATAGAAGGTTTGTTCAAGACTTCTCCAAGATTGCAGCTCCTTTGAGTAAGCTTACTCAGAAGCAAGTGAAATTCCTATGGATAGATGCATATGATAAGAGTTTCCAAAAATTAAAGTCTTGTCTCACCACGACACCTATCTTAGTTTTGCCGTTTGGTGAAGGAGGATATGCGGTGTATTATGATGCATCGAGAGTAGGGCTTGGTTGTGTGCTTATGCAGCATGGTAAAGTGATAACCTATGCTTCTAGACAATTGAGGAAGCATGAGGTGAATTATCCAACATATGATCTTGAGATGGTTGCAATTGTGTTTGCCCTGAAGATATGGAGACATTATATGTATAGAAAGAAGTGTGAGATCTTTATAGATCATAAGAGTTTGAAATATATATTTCAGCAGAAAGAACTTAACCTAAGGGAAAGAAGGTGGGTTGAATTACTTAAGGATTATGACTATGAAATCTTATACCATCCAAGAAAAGATAATGTAGTGGCAGATGCATTGTGCAGAAAGTCTTTGGGAAGTTTAGCCCATATCCAAGTGAGTAGAAGATCATTAGTGAGGGAAATATGGAGATTGCATGCTATGGGAATCAGTTTGGATTTGTCAGATTCATAAGTGTTTTTATCATATTTCCAAGTCAAGCCAGTTCTCATTGATCAGATTAGAGAAGCTCAAGACAAAGATCCTCAGTTAATGATGCTAAAGAACAATGTGGGATCAAAGAAAGCTCCAGGATTCGTTATGAATGATGGCATATTGATACATGGTAATAGGTTATGTGTTCCAGCAGTTGATGGTTTGAGGGATATGATTCTCAAGGAAACACAACATGCTAAGTATAATGTGCATCCAGGAGCAACGAAGATGTACCATGACATTAAGAATACCTATTGGTGGAGTGGAATGAAAAAGGATGTAGCTAAGTTTGTGGTAAGGTGTTTGACTTGCCAACAAGTGAAATTTGAGAATTAGAAACCTTTGGGACTACTTCAATAGTTACCTTTGCCAGAATGGAAATGGGACAGAAAAACCATGGACTTTGTTATAGAGTTGCCAAGGACTTCAAGTGGGCATGACTCAATATGGGTAATTGTTGATAGATTGACAAAGTCAGCTCACTTTTTGCCAGTCAAGACAATCTATATAGCTTCTCAGTATGCATAGATATATATTGATGAGGTAGTGAGACTCCATGGAATTTCAGTTTCCATCATATCCGATAGAGGTACCCAGTTTACTTCAAGGTTTTTGCTGAAATTACAAGAGTCTTTGGGTACCTAACTTGATTTCAGCACAACTTTTCATCCGTAGATGAATGGGAAGTCAGAAAGAACTATCCAAACTCTAGAAGATATGCTAAGGATGTGCATTCTAGATTTTGGAGGAAATTGGGATAGGCATTTGCCATTGATATAGTTTGCCTACAATAATAGCTATCACTCGACTATTTATATGTCTCCCTATGAAGCTTTGCATGGTAGAAGGTGTAGGTCTCCTTTTTGTTGGGATGAAGTGGGAGAGAAACTTATCGAAGGGCCTGAATTGATTCATTATACAGTAGAGAAGGTTCCACTCATAAGGGAAAGATTGAAGACAACCTTCAGTCGACAAAAGAGTTATGTAGATCCGAGGATGAAAGACCTTCAGTTTGTAGTTAGAGACTTAGTATTCTTAAAGGTCTTACCTATAAAAGAAGTCTTAAGGTTTGGCAAGAAAGACAAGTTATCTCTAAGGTACATTGGACTATTTGAGATTTTAGATAAGGTTGGAGAGGTTTCATATAGGTTAGCCTTGCCAACAAATTTGGACAATGTGCATCCAGTATTCCATGTGTCAATACTTCGAAAGTATGTGGTAGATTCTTCTCATGTGTTGCAAACTCAAGCAGTAGATCTTCAGCAAGACTTGACTTATGAAGAGGTTCTTGTGGAAATCGTTGATAAAATGATAAAAAAGTTAAGGAACAAAGAGATAGAAATGGTTAAGGTCTTATGGAAGAATCAAGTAATTAAAGAGTGCACTTGGAAAAGTGAGCAAGCTATGCGAGCTAAGTATCCTCACCTATTTCAAGATTAAAGTAAGTTCTTTAAATTCGAGGACGAATTTATTTAAGGGGGGAAGAATGTAATACCTGTTAATTTTTTTTTATGCTTGTTTGTTGAGATGATTGTGGATATATTAGGGTTTTGAGAATTTCAGAATCTGTGTTTGGGTAGGATTTTTTGAGCCAGTTTTCATGATTTTAAAAGAATAATTTGGAAAAGTGTAAAACATAAAAGTTGTAGATTTATATTGTATCTTCAAGTCTGTAAAATCGTTTATTAAAATTTTGTGTGTGTGAGGAGATATGCTTCCTCGACCAAAACTTGTCTAGTTCACTATTTCTGCAGAAAGTCTGAGTTTGTTTATTTATTTTGAGAATGTTAGAGGCTAAGCAAGTCAAAAGTGTAATATGAAAAATGTTCCTTTGTGTGTTATATAGATGGTTGTAAAATTTCAAGGATATTGGAGAATTATAGCTCAATAGAGATCTAATTGAATCAGACCTGCCCGGATAGTACTTGGAGAGTAAAGTCAAGGTAAAATTTAGAAATTCACCATAAATTGTGTAAATCTCCTTTTCATCTGAATTTTGGATATGTTGGACCCTTAGTGTCTATTTTAAATGACAAAAATAATTGAGGAATTTGGATGTCTGTAGCTCGCTATTTTAGTGCGAGCTGGCGAGGTGGCTGGCGAGGCAGGACTCCAGCTTGCCAAAATGGAAAATATAATGAAGCAGGTCCAACTTTGAAAATTCACCATAAATCGAGTTGAACATCTTTTTAGCTGAATTTTGGATATGTGGTAGCCTCAGATGTCTAGTTTAAGTGGTAATAAAAAAAATGAGACAATTGGAGTTCTCTAACTCAAAATCAAACTAGATTAGTAAGAGCTGCTGAAGAAGAATTTGGCGAAGTGGGATTGGCGAAGTGGAAATTAGCGAAGTGGAATTTGGCGAAGTGGGATTGCCGAAGAAGAATTTGGCGAAGTAGAAATTGACGAAGTAGAATTTAGCGAAGTAGGATTGCCGAAGAAGAATTTGGCGAAGTGGGATTGGCAAAGTGGAAATTATCGAAGTGGAAATTAGCGAAGTAGAAATTAGTGAGGAAGGATTTAAGTGAGGTAGTAACTTATTTAAAAGAGAAGCAGTAGCCGGTTTTATTTTTTTCGCTATAACTTCGTCTCTTTTCTTTCTTTCTTCTTTCTTTCTTCTCCTATCTCTCTCCAATCTATTTCATTTATTTTGTAATATATTAATACTCAGAATTAATGCATTAAATCATTAAATTAACACATTCAATGGCTTCAATCATCATTTTCAAGTCAAGATCCTTCAAGAAATCATTTTTAGAGAAATAAGGTAATTTTCTCCAAACTTTGTTTTCTTTTTAGATTAAGATTTTTGGTTGTTAAAATAGTTATTTATGAGTTATATAGAACCTATTATGAGCATTTAAGGCTATTAATTATAGTTAATATAGAAGATACAAGAATTTATGAATTTTGATGAATAGTGACGTGAACAGTAATTATGTTCTTAATTTTCAAATTTTCTTTAAGAGGTGAATTAAATTAATGTTAGGAAGCGATAATAGAGACTATTAGATGGTTAAAATTATAAGGAACCATATTATGTATTATTAATTGAGGAAACCCTAATTTGTGGAATTTGAGAATTTTGATTAGGCTTGGACAATTCAAGAAATTGATGAGGATTTTCAATTAAATCAAGTGTTGAGCTTAATTGTGGAATGTTTTGCTAAGAGGTAAGTTATGAATTACATAAATGTATATTTTCTCCTTATGAGATGAATTGTTAAATATTCATATACGTTCTTTATAATATAAAATTCTTATTTGATAACCTCCTTATTGTAATCACTTAATATATAAGAATGACTTGGTCGTTTTTCTTAGACCAAGATCATGAACAAGCCTTTGATATGAATGTTAAATGGTTTCTTCACCAATATGAATTTATTTTTGAGAATACCTTATTATAATGATCCTTTGATATACATATGTATAGAATGTTTTTCCCAATGAGAGTAAATTCATTGGTCCATGTGCACAATGGGAGTCCAACTAATAGGGTTTTTATCAGTGTTCCACCTAGAGGGGGCCATGAGCTCTAGGCATATACCCGCACAAGCATATGTGTCACGTTAAGGTAGCAAGGCTACTGATATGTTATGACATGATATTAGTTCTATCTTATATGTTATTTGATAATGCCACCCTTTGCAAGCATTCTTATATTCTAAATGAGAACCATGATCAAATTTTATGATATGATTTGATAGTACTATTATTGTAAGCACTCATGTTCTTTTTTTTTTCAAGTATAAGCTTAAGATTCTTTCATACCAAATATATATGTATATGTATATGTATATGTTCATGATTTGATACTCAGATTCTTAGATTAACATAAGGCATTATATTGTTCATATCTTATTGAGTTGAAGGCTCACCCCTCTTCTATGGTTTCAGGTGCTAGTATAGCTCGAGAGAGAGCTAATCCATAGGATAGAGCTTCTTGACTTCTTTTTCACAAGAAGCTTAAATGTAATTATTTTGGATATTATTTTTGTTATGTATAAATATAATCATATCTATTGAGAAGTATTCTCTTAGATCTCCATAGATAGATATGGAATGGTTTTGATTTTGTTGCCATGGATGGCATTTGTAGACTCTCATTTATTCCATATTGATGTTAGAATTATCTTTTGATCGGTAGGGAACAAGTGGAGATGTCATGATATAAAATGATGATTTATGATATATGATGTTTTGCTTGGATAAGTGTATGTTGTTATGTATGAGACAGGTTTAGTTAAGGGTTCTATGGGTTTATGGTGGCCTTACGCCTACCCTTGCCCTAGGACCATCGCACCGGTGGTGTTGGGGTGTGACACCACATTTTTCAAAGATTTAACCATTTTGGAACAAAGATCATGGCAACTATAAGATCGGATATCATTGAAGGAGGTTCAACCGTTAGACCACCCTATTTTGATGGCACCGACTATCCATATTGGAAAAATCATATGGAAATATGCATGGATAATGATGACATTAATTTGTGGGATGTGGTTGAAGAAGGTCATGCGGTTCCTACAAAAATCGCGAATAGGATTTTGATCATGAAGCCTAAAAATGAATGGACAGTTACCGAAAATAATGCAAATGGGAGAAACTGAAAAGCAATGCATACTCTCTATTATGCATTGAGTTGAAAAGAATATGGAAAGATCTCCCATTATATTTCAGCCAAGCAAATTTGGGATACATTAGAAAACACTTATGAAGGCACAAATCAAGTAAAAAAAATAAGAAAATTCAAATTCTTACTCTTGAATATGAGCTATTCCAAATGCAACCCAATGAAAGTGTATTTGAAATGTACAATCGCCTCATGGTGATTGTTAATTAAATGAGGAAGTTAGGGAAGACTTACTCTTTTGAGGATATAAATTGTAAGATCCTTAGAGTTCTCCCTAAGAAGGATTGGGAAGCTAAAGTCACTTCCATTGAAGAGGCCAATGACTTAAGTGTTATTCCAACTAATAATTTGATGGGTAAATTACTTACTCATGAGATCACCTTATCTTAAGGACAAGTTAAAGAAAAGAACATAAAGTTGGCTTTCATTGTTTCAAAGGAGACATCTACAAGTGGAAGTGATGAGGAGGAAGATGATGAAGATATGGCTATGCTCACACTAAAAATAAGGAATTTAATCCTTAGAAGCAAAAAACCATATAAGAAGCAATAACATAGAAGAAATCAAGTAAAGTTCTTCGAATGTGATAAGTATGGTCACATTAAATCCAATTGTCCAAGGCTAAAAAACAAGAATAATTATAAGAAGAAAGCTTTGGCGGCTACTTGGGATAATTCAAGTGAATTGGATAATGATGAGAAAGCAAGCAAAGATAAGGAGGTCAATCTTTGCTTAATGGTTTTTTATGAGGACACATCTTCTAGTAAGGTAAGTAATTCTAACTTCACTAATAATGATGATATTATGCATATATTGGAATCATTGCTTTCAAAGTGTCATAAATTACAAAGTAAATATGATAATTTGAAAATAATGACAAATGATGTTTTGAATGCATATGATGGCTATATTGATGAGATAACTACTTTAAATGCCTCTAAAAGTGAGTTAGAAAATATTATACTTCAAAAGACTCAAAGTCTTGATGATATTTGTAATGAAAATAAAAATTTGAAGGATAAATTAGCTACTCATAATGAATCTATATCCAAGCTTTGCAAATGCAAAAATAAGTTAGATGAGATTCTTGAATCTCAAAAGTGTCCTAACTAATAAGTTTGGACTTGGATATAGTGAAGGTGGTGAGTCATCCACCTCTAAAATCACTTTTGTTAAGGCATCTAACTCCACTTCACATGTGCCACATATGCCTCTACATAAGCCCATAAGACCTAAGAATGATATGCCTAAGGCATGGGGTCAAAAAAGACATTTATTTGCATACACTAGACCAAAACCACTATATAAGCCTATACCTCAATTTAGACTAAGAAATGATTTTCATCATAATATAAGGTGTCATTATTGTTGTAAAGTTGGTCACATGAAATATAGATGCCATGTTAGAAAATTGCATCTAGGTTATATTAATTTAATTGCTTTTAATGCTAACCTCCATGGACCTAAAGGAAAAAAGGGTATCAAAAATGCATTCTTCTATTTTTTCTATGCATAAATTTTTGAAGAAGAATAATGGAATAAAAATGGTCTATCAACCTCCATATTGGAGAAATGGTGCAAACAAAGCCTATGCATATGGAGCATATGGAAATGGAATAGTACATAGATCATGCACCAAAGGTTATGAAGCATTCAACAATATGAAAAGGTCATATGATAAAAGGCACTACTTATGGAGCAATGGTAGAAAGCCACAATGGAAAAGAGCATGAGAGGTAAACAAATATCACCTCTTGCCCTTTTTTGCAATTTAAATAATTAATATGCTATGAAATTGATTGATGCATGTTTAATTACTTAAATATGTTTTGAAAAATATTTTTACTTTGATGATCCCTTATGTACCCCTTGAACATTTTTAATTTATTAACGGGGAGAAATGCTTGAAATTGGGGGAGAAATTATTTGGATTTCTTTTATGTGTTGAGCAATTTATTTTCAAAGGGGGAGTACAAAATCTTTTTGTTGATATCAAAAAAGGAGAGAAGTTATACAAGTGTTATTTGCAAATTATTAATTGAGCTTTTTTGCATGTTTCCTAAATATTTGTATGTATTGTTTGGTTATCATAAAAAATAAAAGATTGTTGGACCCCTTGGGTTTTATGTTGATTTTGATGATAACAAAACATATTGATGTATTAATTATGCTAATAATTTTCTTTGAGTTGGTTAATGCATGAAAAATCATGACCAATGCTAAATTATAGGTTTAACACATTTGAAAGAGATTAAATTAAAAAGTTTAATATGAAACTTGAACTCATATTGATGTCATAAAGTGAAGCATGAAGTACCAAGAAGATAAAGAGAAAATCAGTCCAAATAGCATAGCTATTAATGACAGATTTGCCCAGAGTCCGGATTGAAGCTACAATCTGTATAAGTTGGTGGAAGTTGGTAGAAAAACTAAATACGGATTAAAATATATGAATGTCTAGTTTTGGAAACATAAATTAGATTGAGCATTGGAAATTAGAAAAAGAAGATATGAATTTTTCAATGAATTATATTCAAACTGATAGACTAGGATAAAACATATGAGGCAAATTTAAAATATTGTTGGAAATTTTAGAAGAAGAATTTGTATATAATATTCTATATGATTTAATCTTTGGATGTCTACTTTTATATGAAAAAAGAATCAAGTGATTCTGATTTCTATGGAAGGAGAAATTAAAGAATTAGTGAAGCAGGCACAACTGTCGTGCAAATTAGAGCAAGAAATTGTTCGATTTTTTAGAGCATGAATATGAATGATTTTGAGTTATAATAAACTATAAAGTTTTAGAAGACATCCTAAAGTTTCCAACAAAAAACAATGGAGTATGATTTGGAGTTGTATAGTTTAAGATATGAAGAAATAAAGTCACGCCTGCTACTAATCAGTTGCACCTACTACTGAGAAGTCCAGAAGGTCCAGTAGTTCAAGTTTGGAAAATGAGCTAAGTAGCGTCTGCTATTTATTAAGTAGCCCCACTACCCTTTAAGTAGCCCCTGCCACTCTGAAAAAATAATAATAAAAACTAGTCATTGGAAAAGCTGTCAATTGTACTATTTAGTAGTAAATGAAGCCAAACGGTTATATTTTATTCAAGGCTATAAATATGAATTTGTGGGAAATTTAAAAATAAGAGAATAACATTTGAGAGCTTATTATTTAGCTATTGCATCAAATTATTCATATTTATGGCTTGAAAAGTTTATTTATTATAAAACTATTTTTGTGAGCTATTAGATGTAAATATTTGAGTTGGTTAAAACTCATTGATTGTTTGAGAGTTGGGAAAAAGTTAAAGGAGATTTTTCTTCTTCTCATCTCTAGTAATTCTTAAGGCTTTGAGCGTGAGCCTTAATAAAATACTTGTATAGGTTTGATTATAAGTCTTTGATAAAACACTTGTGAATATTTGAAATGTGAGTCTTTAAAAATAATTTGTAAGGTTTGAATGTGATTCTAAACACTTGGATTTGATTTTGCACCCGCAAATGGATCAAGTAAAATACACAAGTATGACTTTAAGGAGTGGACGTAGATAAGTGTGATATTGAGGAGTGGACGTAGATAAGTGTGATATTGAGGAGTGGACGTAGACAAGTGTGATATTGAGGAGTGAACGTAGGCAAGTGTTAGTCTAATCATTATAAAATTCTTGTGTTTGATTTATCTTTTCCTTCATTTATCTTATTAATTTTTAATTTGTTATTCCAATCAATTCACCATCTCATCGCCAAAGAAACTTTCAATGAAATTGCAAGCTTAATTTCAATTTTCACCTTGTCGATTGAAATGATATAAACACTAATTCACAAATTTCTTATTAACTATATAAGATGTTAGATTCCATTTACTTATTGGTAGCTACAATTGTGGTTAAAAATTAAAAGTGAACAAACAATTCTTGCCCCGTTAGATATTTATCAATGTCATCAGTAAATGGAAAATTAATCTTTTATATACTTAATTACTATTCAGACAGAGATTATCAACTCTTTATTTGGTTAAAAAAAATCAATCCCATTAATTCCTTTTTTATACATTTGCACTTCCTAGCTAAGGACCCAAGAAAATTAAATTAGTCTAAAATTGGCAATAGCCTTGAATGATATATAGTACATGACCACAAAAGTTACAAACCCGAATTAACTGTCAAACCAAGCCAGCTACTACAAGATACAGGGAATTAATAAAGCTTACTACTACAACATAATTGAACAATTCTGATAATTAAAGTAATAGGACCCAAATGACAACCAAGCAGTGAAGTCTTCCCTTCCTTCCACTGCTATTTTAGCTAAAGAATCAACTGTAAAATTTTTATTTATTGGGATATAGGAGAAAATAATAGAGGAAAAAAGCTTTCTTATGTCATGAATGCTGGTTATAGGGTCTCATAAATTCCAAGGAGTTAAGTTTATATTACTATTGATGATTGATCTAAGCAATTGCATTTGGTGAGTCAGGTTCAATGATTAATGAGCTATAGATTCCTTGAAGATGAGGGTTAGAACAAGATAACTCTAAAGCTGAGGATAGATGGGGAAAACATCCTCCTTTGAACAATGAAGCATCGCCCTGTACATCAGTGAGGTATGGGCCTTGAGTTAAAGATGTGATCTTTCATTGAGCTTTCTATGTTTTTTGTTGTGAAATCGATCGGGAAATGGTTTTGAGACGGGAGTTTTAAGGATAAATTTTTAGAATTGAGCTTTATGTCCAATTGCTTGTTCAGGTGCTCGAGGGAGTATTTATTAAGCCTCTCTATAAAAATAGAAAACATGGAACGACAGATTGAAAACAAGAATGAAAAGAGAGGTAAACAGAGATGGAAAAAGCTATTATAGCAGAAAAAAGAAGATAATTCTAAAGCTTTTGCAATCGCTTTAACTTCAGCTACATTATAGTCGCATACCTCAGTTGAGCAGGAAAAATCCCGATGAAATTTCCAGAATGATTGCGAAGCACCCCTCCAATTACAGCTAGCCCCGGATTCCCAATGACTAAAAGTATCTACATTCCATTTGAAATTTGAGGGAGATGAAAGGGGCCACATAGACTAAGAATGAGAGCTGAGTTTTGAGGAACCATCCAATTCTTGATAAAGGCAGAAAAGCTTATTATGTGAGCAGTAGAATATAGGATTGACGATTCAAGTGCCTTCAAATATGCATAAAATCTTACCAGTGTTAATTCAAAGAGCTTGTCATTGTTTAAGATGGCTCCATCGAAAACAACCTCATTTATTAGTAACCAGATGAATCATAGAGCACTGAAGAATAAAGTGAACCAAGCTTTACACTGGAATTTCTCTTTGGCAAAACTATTCCATTGAAAAAACAAATCTTTAAAGAATAGAGGAACACCAAATTATACAGAACCAATTTATTAATGAACATAAACCAAGCTACCGAGCAGTGTAGAAGTAAATGGTTTATTTCTTCAATAAAGGCATCACACATGAGACAAAGGCATCACATATGAGAGAAACATTTAAAGAACAAAGGCATCACATATGAGAGAAACATTTAAAGAAGAATTAATGATACCTTTCTTTGTTAAATTTTCTTTGATGTTAATTTTTCCCAAAAGAACCAGCCAAACAAACAATTCTACCTTAGGAGGAGCTAAACCTTTCTAGAATTTTGAGCTGATTGAGTAAAGAAAAGGAACTGGTTCCTTGTCTTTATCAAAAGAAAGAAATGTAAATGTATTAAAAAATGAGAGCTTGAATTTATTGATCACTGTTTACTATAGAAGCTACCTATTTATACAAAAGATAAAAGAAACTAACTCAGCTAACTAAAATGCTAATTGTATGTTGTCTCTAAAATGATTTTGATGATGTAATTTAAACCAAAATAAAGTGTTAATTGCATCATATATTTGAGTTACAAAAGATTTTTTAATTTGTATTTAAATATTTATTTCAAAATAGGGATTCACGCTCATAAATATGTTTAACACCCGTGAACATAATCAAGTCAAAATAAGAAATTTACTCAGAAAGAATATTCAAACCTGTGAACACTTCTTCAAGGCCGTGAATGAGTTTCACGACCATTACTTGTCTTCACGCTCGTGATTAATTTAAGAATGAATTTTGGCTCAAAGATATAGAAAGATTTTTCAAAACCGTGAAAAATAACTCACGCCCGTAAATAACTTTCACGCCTGAGAATGATTTGAAATTTGAAAATGGCATAAAAGTTTTCAAAGCCGTGAAATTTGGTTCAAGCCCGTGAGTACTTGTTACACTCGTGAATCGGTAGTTGCCTATTAACATCACATCTGATCTGTTTTAAATATAGTCGTTGGAAAAAGATTTGGAGGCAAATTTTGCATTGAATGCAATTAGAACGATCATATTTAATCACCCTTCATTGAAGGCTATAAATACATTAAGACTTGAAGTTCAAACAACAAAAGAAGCACATATCTTAAGAGAAATCAAATTGTTGTAGTTCATACTATGTTTTTCAAATCTTTTGAACTCTTTGAGCTTTACTTCTTTATTCTTAAAGTTCTTACTAGTTTTTGCTAGTTTTAGCTATTCATACTTTATTGTATATCATTTGAATAGCCTTGTATAAATTTAGAGATACTTAGATATCTCTATCTCTATTATTGAGAGTAAAAATCTGAGTTATAACTCAGTGTGTATAGGGTAAAATCCCTGAAAATCTATTGTATTTGATTTGGGTGGTGCATCCAGTTCTAATGGAACCTCAATACCGGGCTGATATTGAGAGAAGTGGACATAGGAGAAGGAATTCAGCTCTGAACCACTATAAATTAGTTGAGCTCTCTTAACCTTTTTCCTTTATTATCTCTTGCTATTTGAAATTAATTTACCTATTGCATTTTAGTTGTATATATTGTTCAAGATTTTTTGAACTCCTATTCACCTCCCTCTAGGAGTATTGCAGTATTAGTATTAATAATTGGTATCAGAGCTTGTGCTCTAGTTTATATAAAATTAAATGATTTTTAGAAATTACAATCTTATTTCTATAATAGCCAACACAATATTTGAGGAAGGACAATACAACACCAGACCACCTTTGTTTAAAGGAGTAAATTACAATCTATGGACGGTGAGGATAAGAATCCACATTAGATCTAAAGGACATGAACTTTGTTAGTGTAGGTACTCTAAAGACAATCATTGTATTGATGTTTTTAGAAATATATTAATAAAAAGACATTATTTATTAATCAATACTTATTATTATTTAGAGTAATATTGTATAACTGTTTAATAAAGTTCATGGTATAAACATAGCATGGAAGCATTCATGATGAGATCATGATAATGAGATGCTTATCATATGCAATTATGTTTTAACTTAAATTTTCCTAGTCATAGAATCAATGAGAATGGACATTATTGATTCGGAAAGACTAGCACATGCATATACTATTTGATTTGATAAAATCATTTGATCTCATAAAGATGCTGACATTGGGATGTTTGAGTATAGCATGTGGATGCTTACTAGGAGTAGTAAGTACGTCAGAGTGATCGCAGAAGATAGTCATATGGAAATCTAAACAATGTTAATGACATATCTCTACATGGAAATGTGCAAATGTCCTTAGACTTGAGATGCTTAAGAGTGATCTAGAGTGAAGATGCTACACTTTAATTCCATGCCTAGCTCTCCAAAAGAGTTTGCTTAAAGGGTGGACATTGAGTATAGTTTGACACACTCATAGATATTTAAGTAGTCAACAAAGGATATCATAACTCCTGTTAGAATGGGGGTTTTACCTAAGGGCTCTTGTGTGAGAACATTACTGGAAATCTTTGGCCAAAGTGGATAGTACTTAGAGATGGTCTGTAAGGAAATCATTTTAGTAATGATGCTCGGATTACAAGGAACTACTGTTTGGGCTAAGTGTGGTGTAGCAAGCTTAGTGGAGTTAACACAATATCCATACATTAAACCAAACTTGGTAAAGGGGCTTGAAGGGACTAGTAGCACAATATTGTTCATGTGTTAGGGTTTTTTCTTACCACTATCAATTTCTGATTACTTGGGGGTCATGATGTGTGGTAAGATACCACTCATGATCTACTTAAGTTAGAGAGGTTCAATTGGAGAATTGATTATAAATTAAAGAAGTTTAATTCATATAATCCTTGTTGGACAATGATTACCTTTTATGGAAATTTCCTATTTTGGAAATAGGAACTCCACTTAAAAGTTTCCTAAATTAATTTAAGAAAATAATTAAGGACTTAAGTTGCCATTTAATTAGGGAACCTATTAGGTCACACATATAAGTGTTTCAAACAATAAGTGAAAGAGAAAATTAAATTATGATTAAATGAGATTTAATTCATATATTTAATTATGGAGTTTTGCAATAATTTAATATGATTAAATTAATTATCTAATTTAATTATTTATATATGATGTATTTAATTAAATTATGACCATTGAATTGTATTAATATTAGAATCAATAAGTCCAAGGTCAAAGGAATGTGTTTGACCTTTCATTAATGGTATTATTGTCATTACGCTTATTGTTTTAATCTAAGCCGTTAGATTAAAACTTAATTAATTAAGGGCCATATAAATATGATGAGATCATAATTAAATAAAATCCTAAGTCATAAAATCACATCCCTTGGCCGAAAATATTGAGAGAAAAATCAAGAAAGTATTCGGCCACCATTCATTCTCCATCCAAACCGAAAATCCTAAGGCTTGCAACTAAGGATTTTTGGCACCTCTTTCCTAAAAGCTTATTGTTTAATCTTCACGTGGATTACTAGTCGGGTTTTCCTCATCTTGTGGGAAAGATAGTGGTTTGCTACAACCCTTTCTTGGTGACCAAGTGAAGAAAAGGTTTCCAAATATAAAGGTAAAGATCTTGATCTTTTAATTAATCTTCAATTTTAATCAACATAGAGATCTTAGTTTGGGATTTTTTTATTTTTTCGCTGTGTCTAAAGGCCTAAATCCCAACATTGGTATTAGAGCCATACTATGATTGATTAAAATTGATGAAAAATAATTTTAAAATCCTTGGTTTCGGTTTGCTGGAAGTTGGCGCAAGTTAGGGTTTCAAAACCCTTATTGCCGATTTTGTTACTTTTGGTTGGGATGGTTGGTTGAACAATTTAGTTCAGTAAATCCACCTCCTCAAGTCTGATTTTCTATGATAGATAAGATCTAGATTGGGTTGAATTGATTTGTTTTTGATTTCAGTGAATATGGATTGCCTTTGTGATGTTTTGGTTTGATTCAAATTTGAACAGTTTATAATATGAATCTGTCCTTGAATATGGAACAGTTTCTGACCTGTTTTTCATCATCTAAAAATTCTGAAAAAAATATAATTATTTTCTATGATGTTTCATGCGATGAATGGCTTTTGTTTGATACAATTTGGAGTTCGTTTGATATAGTTTCAAGCGAAATTACAAAAGTTGTACAGTTCTGTTTTTGGTGATAATACAGAAGCATATTATTCCGAGTTTACTGCTCCGAAAATTTTAATAAATATTGCTGGGGTTTATATGATAATCCTCTTTAATGTTTCATTGATCCATAGGCTTTGAATTTGCTCAATTTGGTGTTCGTTTGAATAAGATTCAAGCAAAACAATCTAATCCTTGCAAGTTAAGGATTACAAGTCCTAATGTGATTAGGATTACCTTTTCCTTATGGAATTAGGTGTTGGGTTAATTAGTAAAATTAATATAATATGATTAATTTATTAATGTATCATGGACATTAAATAATGATTTAAGGGCTGAAACTCCAGAATATATATTTAGCAAAATTTTTTTTGTATGAAACTTACGAAATTATTTTATTAGTTACGAGTAAAAATAAGTTTTTGCAAAATTTTTTCAAATTGTTTGAAAGGGATGTTCAGAATTAAACCTAAAATTTATATGATAAATTTAAGATGGTTTTAAATGGTTATTATTATTATTAAAATATTAGAC
>CANXYC011953970.1:0-15069 GCA_948193065.1 Aleurites moluccanus | reverse complement strand
TTGGAGAACACTGATGGCTATAAAGATGGAGATATGATGAAAAATAGAGTTTTTTTTTTTTTTTTTTATGAAAAATAGAAGATGGGTTTGGAAATAGCGGTGGTGACCATATAAATTTTGGCGGTGCTAATCACAAGGGTTTGGCTATGAAGGTTTTACTGGATATGGCAGGTTTATCAAACTCTCATTTATGGAGTCCTTGAAATTTGGAAAGTTTATCAAACTCTCATTTATGGAGTCTTTAAAATTTGGAAGGTTTATCAAACTCTCATTTATGGAGTCTTTGAAATTTGGAATTTTAAGAAGATATTTTCAATTTCATAATTACTAGTTTTTTTTTTAAATGAAAGAGAAAACACCCATATTTAATTTAGTACTTATTTTCTCTTTAAAATTACTTATTTTGAAAATCAATCTATTTTCTTTGTTGTGAGGTTTTGATAGAATTTGAGCTTCTACTATGGGTTTTGATTTTATGATGAATATTCATGTTAAAATTGAGAGATTCCCTTTTTCAGAAAACCATAGAAGCTACAAGGCAAAAATGGTATTTTAGATGAATTTATTGTAGCTTTCATGAACTAATTAATCACTTTTTCATTTTTTCATTTCAATTTTATAGTGACTGGTGAAATCAGTGTTTTTATTTTTGTCGATTATTGATATTCAATCTGTAATTTCTTATTGTTATTGTGGGATTTGGGTTGTTCGGTGAAGATGAAAAGGGAAGAAATCTGCGTTGTAAGATGGGTAATGGCGGTGAGATGGCAGGTGGCATGTGAATGTAAATTAGAAGAAAATGTTATGGCTTTTATGTCATTTTAGAGACTAGGTGGCTTACGTGGCTCATATGGATTTTTGTAAATCATGAGTTGGCATGCCACGTAAGCTTGCCGTTAATATTTTTGACAGAAGTTGAGCATAAGGACTTTTATGTAACCGTTAATGTAAGTTCGATGATATTACTGTTACAAAATTGAGTTGAGGGCCGATAATGTGCGTTAGTCATAAGTTGAGGGACGACGGATGAAATTAACCGGGAAATGTGAAATCATCAAGTTTAAGCCCTTCATGGTGCATCTTTCAAATAAACTCCGATGCATGCAAACTACAATTTTCCACGAAACTAGCATAATGCTTTATTCGAAGAAACAGCATTTGGCTAATGGCATTTGACCAAACCAATGCAGTGTGTCCTCATTAGCCCTTCCATACAGTACTCTGAAATAATCGTGTTCCGTATAAAATTTTCACCCAGAAAAATCCCATAAAAAATTTCATGATTGACAAAAACAAAACAAAATAGGAATATTATAATTACAAATAAACTTCCTCAATCTAATTTGAACAAAGTATGATTTAATTTAATTAAAATCTATTTCAATTAAAAATACAACCCTTCTTTTCTTCAGTGTTCTGATGATGAAACTCTTATTTATTTAAACTTTTTTTTTAAATCAAACTACTTCGTATGACTAATCTTAATTGATTATGTGCATAGACTTAGATACTGTCTTATATGTTTATTAATAACACGATGATAATAATTAGTAAAAATGATTAAATTTAGTTTTTTTCTTATTTTTGTTGACATTTTTTTGGATTATAATGAGGATAGATTTTATAATTTTAAATGAATGTAGAATAGTATTAATCTACTTCTTTTATAAATTGATTTTTTAAAATAAAATATAAATATTAATAATTCCTATATCTCAACCAAATAATAGTTATTAAAATAGAAAAGAAAAAACTCTCTAATAGCTTTCAAAAAGCTATCAGTGATAGAATCATTCATTGCTCATAACGTATTTCAATTGAGAGGAGAAAGAACACATCATAAATAATACAGGGATCCTACATATACAACTACAAGACTTGAGCTATTAAAACAAATGGAATTAAACAATCTAAAGCAAAATCCGAGCAACTTCTAGACATAACATACAACTAAAATGCTTAATCTGATGAATAATGGATATTAAGGAATAAACATCACGCGTTCACCCTTTTTATTCTGCACGAGACTGGCCTGCTCTGGATGAGAGAATAATTCCCACAATAAGACCATACAAAGCAAGTGCTTCAGCAAAGATGAGGATAAGAATCATTCCCACAAACAACTTTGGTTTGATGTGGAGAGTGCTTCCTTAGAATTATTGGACCGCTTAGATAAGAAGAAACAGAAGCAGAATCCCAAATAATTTATTGGTCAGTTGGTTCAGGGCCCGTTTGGCTTTCTGAGAGCAGCTTATTTTGGCCCTTATCGACCATAATTCCATGGGAAACGGCCGACAACCCTTTTAGGTCAAATTCCAATATTTAGGCCTCTGTTTTGGCAGTTTTATATTTTTATCTATTTTGGCAGTTTTATGTTTTTATCTATTTTGGCAGTTTTTATTCCCTTATTTAATTTAGGTAGGAAAATCTGTTGGTATATTTTTTTCTTTTTAAGACAGTTATTATATAATATTTTTTTATTTTCATTATAATGTAGATTTGATGATTTATTTTCTTTTCGGAATATATTACCAAATTAGTCTCTTAGGGTTTTCTTAAACTTATTATTTATAAATAGTTTGTAAAACTTTAGGGTTGAGAGTCTTTTTATTAATAAAATATTCAGTTATCTATTTTGAATTACACACTCTTATTTGAATGCTTATACGCTGCGTCAATATCCTATTCAGTCATGGATCATATACTTATAATAAGCTGAAAAAGATATCTTTCTCTGTCTGCTATAATTAATACAGTAATTTGGTTAGTTGGGGGAGATAATCGAGAAAGTCTGTAATTAAAAATAAAAAATTAATTATTAAGAAAATAAGATGAGAATAGATAGATTTTTTTGCAGGCAATGGAATGAAACGTCCATACACAAACACAGACAGTCATTTACTTTAGAAAGAATTGATTCTTTAAGGACCATAACCTGCAAAATTTAACTTAAATTTATAACTGTCTAGTCACATTTCAGTACCTTCACAGAAATTTTCTTAAATTTTATTAATACGGACTACACTCTTTCTATTATTTTCTTTTTTTATTATTGGGGAATTTTATTTTATTTTATTTTTGGCAAATTTATATGCCCTCGTCATGCATGAATCATTTGTGGGTAACCTGGATTTTGATTGGACACTTCCTTGGGCACCTCTTCTTCTCAAAACTTTCTTATTCTACCTATGCCCCCATTCCACACCATTTCATTTCATTTTCTTTTTCATCTTTGATCTTCATCTTTTCTCGAAATTTATTCTTGTTTCTCATGTTTTCTTTTTCAAAATTGTACGAAAATTGAACATTTGCATAAACATAAAATAATTTATTATATTAACATATTTATATTTCATAACAAAATTTCATAATTGATCTGTCATATTAAAAAAAATAATTATAAATTTTAAAATAAGATATAATTTTATTAATTATTAAATGAATAAGATAAATGTGTTTAAATAAAAAATAAAATATATATATATATATTAACACGTGTTAAATGTGGCAGAATATAAGACTTGATCCATGATGAAATATAATTACAATGAGATTGGAGTGTAATATTTGACTTTGATATAAACTATGTGAAAATATTCAAATGTAATAAAATATATATATATATATATATAAGCTAATGGAGGTGAAAAGTTAAATAGTAATTTTTTTACTCTACTAATATTTAAATTCATAAAATATAATAATGTTGTAAAAAAAAAAAAAAAGAGGGTTTTAATGAAGGGACTCTCTAGTCAACGTATACAGGTGGAAATGGAGATTAGTGCATGCTATATACTGTTATTGGATCTGACTTGACTACTGTCATTTTTTTTTAATTTAAAAGTATTTTAATTTTTTATTTATTTATAAGAAGAAAAAACAAACAAAAGACTTGACTCTGACAACTCCCAGGGCAATGTTGTCCGTACGATTCTAATTTTTGTGACCTATAAAACATTGTTTATGCTATGCTAAAACCCTAAATATTAAGGACTCCCTAAGACACTAATCTTTGTGCTTTTCGGGGGATAGGAAGTCAGTAAGAGAGAGCCTATTCAAACACCATGAGCATATGATGGGACTTGTGAAGTGCGTTTTATTGCGAAAAATCTATAATTATATATATAGTTAGTAAGTAATATAATAATAAATAAAATATCAATCTCACGTAGAAAAAATTATTAAGTATTAAAATTAATTTTTTTAAAAAAATTGAATATTAAGATAATGATTTAAATTAAAATTAAAAAGGTTACTTTGATTGCGTTAGTTTCTCTATGATAAGTTTGAATGAAATGAATTAATTTTTTTTATTTATAAAATTTAAATTCGAAATCTTATCTAATATAATAAATTTATATTTAAATTTAAAATTTTATTTATGAGAATAAATTTTTCATTGTTTGAAGAAATAAATATTAATAAAAATTATATAATTAATAGCATAAAAAATATACGAAAAGTAAAGTTTATTAATATGACCTGAAAAAGAAAAGGGCAACAATTAATTGTGATGGAACAAATCGAATTTATCGATCATTTAATTATTGGTGAAGACTTTTTAAGATTTAAGAGCACAAAACCAAAACCCACACGAAATTTTCTTTGGTCATAAATACTTTATGCCTTTCTGTCTCCCAAAGAAACTAATACTGTTTTCACTTCTGGACCATTGTAGTTAGTTAAAAGTAAGGTATTCATTTCCTTTTTCTATGATTTTTGTACTTTATTACAAAAATTTCTCTGCAATATATATATTTTTTATTTTTGTTAATTTAAATATTATACATTATCGAGTGTCGGTTTGGTAAATGAGACAAATATTTGATTCCTCATATTCCAACTCCACCTTCATAAGCAAGTTTTTTTTTTTTAATTTATTTCTTATTAAATTTAGTTTGTTCGAGTTTATTTTATGCTTATATTGAGTTGTATGTAGTATTCATTTATATTTATAATGATATTTACTTTGTACATAATATTTCTTTAAAAAAAAAAGTCAAAACTATGGATAAATAAGATATTTACAAAAAAAAAATTGATTTATATTAGCTTGAATTATTAATCATTTCACCATTAATTATTTTATTTTAATATTTCTTGATATATATTTTTATATTTTTTTCTTATTATTTTTAACTTATGAATATAATATTTCCTTAAACTCAAACTCTATTTAAAAAAAAAAGGAACATGTACTTATTTTTAATTCTGTAACAATCTCGAACTCGTTTGAGGTATAAAATTAAAATTTCAATTTTAATTTCAATTTTCTAAAATTAGAATTATATTGGAATTATAATTTTAACATTTAATTCACATAAAAAATTAAAATTGAAATTGAAATTAAATAAAAAATTAATAATGATAAAAGTGATAGTGAAGTTGAAAGTGGTGGTGGATCGCTGCGTCCAGTGAGTGTCGTTGACAATGACGGTATAGCGAGCCATTGTCACTGATGACGATTTGACGAACCTTTATTCTCAGTGATAGTGATGACAGTGTCAGTGATGACAGATTATTGTCGTCGAAAATAACAAATCACCATCGTTGATAGTGGTATTGGAGGTGGTGGTGGTGATGGAAAAAAAGAATGATAGTAATGATTGTGAAATTATAATTTTTTATGAATTGAGAATGAAATTGTGAAATTATTTTTTTAATTATATTATAATTTCATAAAATTATAAGTAAAATTTCAATTCTTATTTTAAATAATTATTAAATATTAAAATTAAAAATTTTAATTTTAAACTTTTCAAACAAATAGTATAAATATTCAAACTCTATTTAATACAATAGAATAGGACGATTAACTAAAAATACCCTTCCATGTGTCATCTCTAACTAAGATTATGTTTTCCTTTCGTACCAGGAAAGTAATTCTCTAAATATATTAAACTTATAATTCTTCTATAAATTTAATTTAAATTGTGAAAAAAATAATGTAACTTTGATTTATATAATTTTTTTTTAGTATAAGGAGGGAAATGATATCAATGAGTTGAAATCATTATCTGTTCTTAAAATAATTTTATCTTATTATTAGGATAACATTAGTTAATTTTATTTTATATTATATATTAAATAAATATTAGAAAAAATTTCACATGAAAACAAATGTTTTATCTTTTGCTATATAGAAACTTGGATAAATTACTAAAATCTTGATTTAGTAATATTAATACTTAAATCCCTCTTTTTCTTTTTCGAAGTAAGCGAAATGATTCCTCTTTTTCTTTTATAAAAATAAGCGAAATGTCCTTTATTTTTTAATTTCACTACATTTAATCCTTATATTACTATTTTAGTTGATCTGTTTTAATCATAATAATATTTTACTATTTTAGTTGCAATTAACTTTTACATTAAACATAATTTTAGTGATATATAAATATTAAAAAAAAAAAGTCTCTAAAAACCTAACTCGGAGGATAAAGAGTTTAAATTTTTTGAAGGGGATTTTAAATTCGAATCCTCTATTTTTTAAATATGCGATCCATCAAAAAATAGTATAGTGTCACATCGGAAATTTTTTAATCTCTTATAATATTAACTATTAACTATTAATGTTATCTATGACCAAAAAAAAAAAAACCTTCAAAAAAAATATTATGTTAAATTAAAAATTTAGGAGTTAAAATATATAATATTATAAGGAAAAGATTAAAGTGTAATAAAAAAAATAATCACTTGATTTATTTTTAAAATAAGAAACATGTATACTTAATTAATACAATAGAAATTAAACTGATATTCGACCATTAAATTATTGAAACAATATCACTTACATAAAGAACCAATTCAAACATTTTTAATTACTTTAATTAATCAGTAAATTAAAGTACTATTTACAAAACATTGATCACAGCAACATAGAATAATGAATTAATTAATTGGCTTCCTTTCCTACAAAGACCTTCCTCTTATGTTTAATCCCAAAAGGAGTGACCTCTTTGTCACAAACGTCAGATCCATGCCAAACATGCCTAGGCAAATGCCTACGAAAATAGAAATAATCTGAGCTAAGATGAGGCTCATCTAAAACCCTAACTTGAGCAAAACCTGGTCTCCAATCATCTGTTCCACTCAATTTTAGATATAGATAGCAAACTGGTGAATCTACACATTGGCCAGTGACTTGAAATTGGTCCACCATGCAAGCTTGGAAAGGTCTCCTAGGCATATCATCAAGCACCTCTGGTTGCAATGGATCCAATTTTCTTACATGCTTTCTGTTTAGGTGGCGCACTATTATGTCATTTGATTTTGTGTCACCAAATCTTATGCTAACCTGATTTGAGGTTTCCGCTCCCTTTGTACATGTTGTTTCTATTGTAATTGCATAGCTACAATTTCTCTGCATTAATGTCAAAATATATAAATCTTATCACTATACTATAGGAGAAATTGTGTAAGTACTAACACTTCAATTTTAAGTACATATATGTGTTGAATTATCATTTAATTCTTTTCGGATAAGATATGTATTCATATTGTGTTATAAATATATTTCATATTTATGTCTATGACAAATTGAAAAATGGATTACTATCAAAATAAACAACCTAAATATGAATCTTATTAGGTAGCTTATTGCTTTTTCCTCATAGAACACTCTTTTATAAGATAATCAAGTGTTTTAATTACGAATTCAAGCTCAATAAGATCTAATTAATAAAAAGTATATGAAACCATAATTCCTTTTTTTTTTAGTATTTGGGAAAGAAAAATCGAACTTCAATCTATTATCCAGACCAAATAATATATTCATATTACTATGCTATATTTAGATGTATACTTGCGAAAAAATAATTAACATCCATGTTATATAAAAGAGCCCTAAGTAAAAAACTCAAGGTAATTAAAATAATTCATCGTAATGTGTTTGATACTAAGGTTAAAATACTTCTAACAAATTGCTTTTGAATTTTATAAGATTTTGCAAATTATAATTTTGAAAAAATTGAAATTTCTAACTTTTTCCAAATTATAATTTACTAAAAGCAATTAAATTTTTTTTAAAGAAAAAAAAATCAAAATGCAGTTTTGAAAATCATGTCAAAATTCCAATCCCAAACAGACACTCTATCACGATTCCTTACCTTGTTTTGTGGCTGCAGACTCTCACCCCCTGCTAGTAAAGCAAGCAAAAACAAGCAACAAGTGAAGATCAAACCTCTGCAACTCTTCATTCCCATTGTTTTCTTGAACCCAATAAGTATATGTTAGTGTTCTCTTTATATGCAATATTTATAGCCTGCAAGAAGAAGTCATTCTTTCCTTTCTTAAACTGAAAAGAATATATATATTCTTAAGCTACATTTGTCCCAATTCAAGTATTACACACTCACACACACTTGAATTTTTATGTTATGTGATGAATTTCCTTAACTTTTACTCATACTCATAGCTTTATTGAGGTTAATTTTCTAATTATCAGGGCAAAGAATCCTTTCCAATTTTATAACTTTTTTTTTTTTATCATACTGATTAAAGCTAAATTCTATTCTATCATTACTTTCAATATATAAAGTTGGAATTTAAATAAAAAATATATATATTTAATGAAAATATGTTAAAATTTTATTAAAATGTGCATTGAAAATTATAAGAATTGTAAATATCTAATATTTAATTTTTTTTTATCCTTCAATACTTAATTAGTCTTCGCATATTATATTTAATTTGTAGTTTCTCATGCAGTAATAAAATTATATTAAATTATTATTATATTTTTTTAATTATTATATTAAGTATAAATATAATAATAGAATTTTGTTTTATATTGTAATATATTTGCATATATTGCATAAACTGGGGAAAAGTAATTGATTAACATTAAGCTAAATATATTATTTATAAAGTAAATTATAATAAAGTTATATGATAGAAATGCATGCTTGCTTTTTAAAAATTATATTATTAAAAAAAAGGCTAAATGATAATTATATTTATTATATTAAAATATTTATTATATTTATTGTATCATTTTTGCATAAAATATCTCATTAAGTCATATACCTATTTGAAAATACAAAATTTGCAAAAAAAAAAAAAAAAAATAGTTGAATTGAATTTTATTTTATAAATTTTCATATTTAAAAAGATATAATTAATATTATTCAATTATTTTAAATTTAAAAAAAATGAATATTTTAAAAAAAATGATGTAAATAATAATTAATAAGTTTTATATGTATATGAATAGTTTAAATAAATAAAATAATAAAATTTTGGAATAGAAATTCATAATAAAGGATGTCATTCTATATATATATATATATAAAGCTAATTAATTAAGCATTCCTATGACAAAAATTATACACAATATTGTGTAAATTAATAATTTAATTTGTTTTACTCTCTGTCATTACGTTGGTAGTTTAATGATTAAATTAATTTTGACTTGTATGGTAAAAAGTACAGATTTAATTTTTTTAACATTAATAAAGATTTAAATCTTAATATTCTTAATTTTAAAAAAATAAATCTACCTTTATAAAGAGTGGGAGAAAATCAAAGAATAGTTCCTCTTTTTTTTTTTTTTTTTTTTTTTGTTTTTTATATTTTCAATTAAAAAATTAAAAATTACTAGTGTAGAGATATGCTAAATTGTTATTGAAATTTTTTTATGTGAATTTAATAAATTAATAAATAGCATTTTGATATATCCGTATATTAATTATAATATATATCTCATAATTTAGATAATTAATTACAATATTAAGTTCATAATTAAGATAATTATTACTTGATATATGTTAATTAATATATAATTTAATAAGATGGATTAGGTTAACATAAAATTTTTCATCGATAACACTCTACAATGACACATAAACAGTGCTTGAAAATGATTGCAAGTGTCTGCTGCACCAAATTGACAATAAAGTTAAGATTCAAGTAGTTTAATTACGTGTATTCAAGCTTAATTATATCTCTTTAATTAACGTTGTAATTTAGTAGAACAATTCCATAATTTTCTTTGTTAATTAAGCTGATTAATTTCATTTTTAATTAATAAGATAAAGACTTAAAATTCAAACTCCATTTTAAAATTTTAATTGCTTAATTGCATTACATGAGAATATGAAATTCAGAATAAATTGACTAAATTCTTACATTTGAAGAGAAAGAGATAAGCCTAGTTGGTGGAACTACAGTCTCATAAATGCCACATCAACTCAATTCAACTGTTCTAATAACTTGATTAATTAGTTGGAACCATTCACATTACTTAAATTCATAGGTATCTTAGTGTGTGTGCATACATATATATGTGTTGGGTATTTAATAATAATTTTAAGTATGTTTTAATATAAATTAAATAAATAATGAATATTTATAGTGTATTTATATAGGTAAGAGTTCATTAATCAATAAATTATAGTATATCACTATATTTATATTAGGTGAAAATAATATATTAAGTATTCTAAATTAGGGTATGATATTTTATATTGCTTGATATAAAACCTATATATATATATATATTGTAGATTTGCTTGAGAGAAAATTGCGTGAATTGGGGTTCCCTTATTATTCATCCATGGAGATGATGTTGATGAATAAAATGAAAAATAGTAAAATCATACATCTAACAATAAAATGACTTCTTGATAGTAACCTTTACAACAATATTTTATTTATATATTTGCTTTATATTTTGATTGATTAATATATAATTATGGTTCCAATCTTAGAACTTAGTTATAATCAATAGCTTACATGAAGTATATGTATATGGTGAAACCTCACTTTCATAAACATCATCCAAATTAATATATATCTACCAAATTATAATACATTTTTTTCATTAAATTTTGAGATATTTTTCATTTTATTGCAATAAATATTAATTTTATTAAAAATATATCATAAGATATAATTTGATTATAAGTACAACATTAAAATATATATATTAAAATTTTAAATTCGAATATTGTTATAATATACATATATGTATATCAAAATTAGCTAGAAATAATATTATATATTATTTTAAAAATTAATTACAAAAAAATCATGAATTTTTACTAAAATTATAATTTTTGCAGAATATTTTAATTTTGATAAATTAGATAAAAAAAATTTAAATTTTAACAAATTTTACAAATGATTGGATCCCGATTGACATGATAGATTTTTTATTAATATTTTTATCAAATCAACATATGGCATAATAATTTGTAAAAAATCAAACCAATTAAATTGAATTGAATCAATCTTATTTTGGTTGGTTTGATTTTATTCGATTTAATTTATTTTTTAAGAATTTTAGTAATTTATATTTGGTTTAATTTTCTTAAAAAATATCCAAATTAATGAACAGATCGAAATATATATATATATATATATATATATTTATTTTGTTGAAAAATTGAAGAAACTGAATAAGAGAACCAATATATATATATATATATAGAAAATAAAAAATATTTAATGTTAATAATAATAATTAATTAAAATTTCTTTTTCAAATTTTTGGCACAATCGAATTAATTAAACTAGAATTTTTAAAAACAAATCAAATCACCATATATATCTTAGTCCTTTTATTTGATTTTTTGGTTTTTTAACAAAAATAAATATGTAATTATTAATATATATATATTCGTGATTCAATTATTTTGGATATTTTTTGAAAAAATCAAATTGAATCGAATAGATTAAAATTTCTAAAAAAAATTGAATTGAACTGATAAAATTAAGTTCAATTTAATTCAATTTTATTGATTTAATTTTTGCTCATTGCTATATTAAATGCTGATGTGATAAAAATATTAATAAAAAATTTATCACATCAATTTCGACGACCGAAATTTAATCGGAATCCTATTATTTATAAAATTTGTCAAAATTTAAAATTTTTTGATATAATTTATCAAAATTGGAATATTTTGTAAAAATTATAATTTTCTTAAAAGTTGGTATTTCTTTTTTATAATTAACCCTTATTTTAATTTTATATAGAGAAGAATAAAAGGTTTGACTTGATAAGAAAGAAGGTCAAAAAACAAAATGAACAAATTTTCTTTGACTACACTCTTGAGTTGTTCCAACCACTTGTTCAGTTAAATAAATAAATAACCCAAATCCATGTAAGGCATTCCTGTTATAGTTTCCTCTTCAATTTCATCACTTTGAACTAATTTGGAAAAATTTTATAATATAAAAATATATCAACCAAAGTCTCTCACTTGTATATATAGACAGCATTGGGAGAATTGATCAATACAAACACACATAGAGTTATAAAATCAAGAACTTAGTTTCTTGAATTTGGGCCACCCCACTAGTTCTATTGCATCAAAAATAAAGAAATGGGTTCTTTTCTTCTTCCAAAACCAGCATTTCTTGGAATTTTTCTCTTCTCAGTTCTCACTTTTTGCCTCTTTCTTGAGCCTGCTCTTGCCATAACCAGGCACTACAAGTTTAATGTATGTGTCACATCAATTTTGGCATTGCCAAAATAATTAATAATTTAATTTTCAAGCTTTAGTACCTTATATAAATTAAATATGAGAGTTTGATTTTATTTTATTTTCTGCTTTTCCATTTTTAAGAGTTTATATTATGATTGAATTTAATGTTTTGTAGATCAAATTGCAAAACGTAACCCGCTTGTGCCACACCAAGAGTATTGTAACTGTGAATGGAAAGTTTCCTGGACCTCGCATTGTAGCTAGGGAGGGTGACCAACTCCTTATAAAAGTTGTCAATCATGTCCAAAACAACATTTCCCTTCATTGGTAAGCATTATTGGAGTTAAAGCTTATTACATTATTGGAGTCATTTTCATAATTATGAGATTTTAATTAAATATAAATTTCGATTGAACGAAAATAATATAAAAATAATTTTTTATTAAAATACAAGAAAAATATTATTTATAAAAATTATTTTTTTTAATTCTCACGTAGCAGAAAATTTCGTATATTAAAAATATTCTTTATTAATAAAAAGAAAATATACTCATATTAAATTATCTCTTGTCTATTAAACCATATATCTCTAATAGATAGTTAGGTATTTTAAGTAAACAATTTTGTGCTTTAATTTGATCATGATTAGCCTAATTAAATTGCAAGATATATTGTTTTTTGTGGAAACAGGCATGGAATTAGGCAGCTTCAAAGTGGGTGGGCTGATGGACCAGCATATATAACACAATGCCCAATCCAAACAGGCCAAACCTATGTGTACAACTATACAATTGTGGGCCAAAGAGGCACTCTTTGGTGGCATGCCCATATTTCCTGGCTTAGATCAACTGTCTATGGTCCTATTATCATTCTCCCCAAGCTTGGTGTTCCTTACCCATTTGCTAAGCCTTACAAGGAAATCTCAATAATCTTTGGTAATAAATTAATCAAGTTTCATTGAAAGTTTTAATGTAGGAAAATAATACTGAGAGTTCTTTTTTTCATCTCTCACAAAATTAGTGAAACTCACATGAACGGGGAGACTCGAACTCGAGATTTTTCATTTTTTACACTTTTTAAGAGAAATTAGAAAATTAACCAGACTATGCTTGATTGGAAATTAAGTTAATCTCCCTATATCATCAATAATTAACCAATTTCATAAAATCAAATTTATGTACATTTGCAATTCATTTTGCAGGAGAGTGGTTTAATTCAGATTCTGAAGCAATCATTAAACAAGCCCTAAAAACAGGTGGAGGCCCAAATGTCTCTGAGGCCTATACTATCAATGGGCTTCCAGGTCCATTATACAACTGCTCTGCCAAAGGTATAACTACAAATATATATATTTATATTTATTAGATAAAGATTTCATTACTTCGACATTGGAAATTAATTTTTTTTTTTTTTTTTTTAAATGTTTTACTCTCATTTTGCAGATACATTTAAATTGAAAGTGAAGGCCGGAAAAACTTACATGCTCCGGCTGATCAATGCTGCGCTCAATGATGAACTCTTCTTTAGTATAGCAAACCACACGCTTACAATTGTTGAAGTTGATGCAGTTTATGTTAAACCTTTTGAAACAGAGATATTGTTGATAGCCCCAGGGCAAACCACTAATGTTCTTCTTAAAACCAAACCCAATTTCCCAAATGCCAAATTTTTTATGACTGCTAGACCTTATGCAACTGGTTTAGGCACATTTGATAATTCAACTGTTGCAGCCATTTTAGAATATGAAATTTCTCCTAAATCTACACTCTCAATTAAGAAAAATCTTCCATTATTTATACCTAATTTACCAGCTCTTAATGACACTGCCTTTGCTGCTAATTTTACAAACAAACTTTTCAGTTTGGCAAATGAACAATTCCCTGCTAATGTGCAGAAAACTGTTGATAGGCAATTTTTCTTCACAGTTGGGTTAGGGACTAACCCTTGCTCCAATAATAACCAAACTTGCCAAGGACCAAATGGAACTATGTTTGCTGCTTCAATTAATAATGTATCTTTTACAATGCCAACTACAGCTTTACTACAAGCACATTTCTTTGGTCAATCAAAAGATGTTTATTCACCAAATTTTCCAATTAGTCCTTTAATACCATTTAATTATACTGGTAATCCACCAAATAATACTATGGTTAGTAATGGGACAAAGCTTGTTGTTCTTCCTTTTAATACTAGTGTGGAGTTAATTATGCAAGACACTAGCATTCTCGGTGCTGAAAGTCACCCTCTTCATTTACATGGATTCAATTTCTTTGTTGTTGGTCAAGGTTTTGGGAATTTTGATCCTAATAAAGACCCCGCCAAATTCAATCTTGTTGACCCTGTTGAAAGAAACACTGTTGGTGTCCCTTCTGGTGGGTGGGTTGCTATAAGATTCCTTGCTGATAACCCAGGTTTGTATGTTAGCAAATTTTAGATTTCTTAAGCAATGAATATAAAAGTCATATATATATATATATACACACACACATATAATGATGACAATGTTGTTAACAGGGGTATGGTTCATGCATTGTCATTTGGAAGTGCATACAAGTTGGGGTTTGAAGATGGCTTGGGTTGTCTTGGATGGAAAGCTTCCTAATCAGAAATTGCTTCCTCCACCAGCTGATCTTCCCAAGTG
>CANXYC011953844.1:0-14801 GCA_948193065.1 Aleurites moluccanus | reverse complement strand
TATATATATATATATATATATATATATATATCCATGGATATTTAGAGGAACTCTTTATTAATTATCTTAGGTTCTCAATCAAATTGTATTTATTATACATACAATGAGTTTTTTTCTATAGAGTACTTAAAATTATTAAATACTTTATAAAGTTACGAAAATAATGGTTTTAGCTAGTAATTTTAAAGGTTTAGATTTAATTATAATCATAAATTAAAATATTTACTTTTCTCTTATTGATAAATTATTTTTCGTTTATAACTTAATTCTATTATTATATATAATGTAACTACAAATTAACTATTGTCGAAATTAGTTAGTATCCTAATCTTATTTGTCAAAATAAAAATTCAATATTTATCTTGTAATATAAAAAATTAAGTGTTGAAATCCTAATATTCTTTTAAAAAATATTTCATGTGCAAAATATATATATATATATATTTTAATTTTCTTTGCAATTTTTCCATAATAATTCATGAAAAAAAAAGGATTACTAGATTTGAGCTTAATTAAAGATAATGATTAACCCTATAAAGTGAGCTTGTAAATGAATTAGAGAGTGATCAATATCAAATGTAATCAACCCTCATACGTTAGTCCAACTCATTGATGGGCAAACCACCTATAGCACAGTTTAATGGTATGGGGGGCTTCATTTAAACTTTCGATCATTTGTTTTTTTTTTTATGTGTTTTATTTTCGAATTTTTTTTAATTAAATCTGTTAAAAATATGTCTCTTACGATACCCATAAAAAGAATTTTGATTGACAGGCGTTTTGATGGTTTAGGCACATCCATATATCACATCAATGAAAAGTGTAATTGTAGTCTATGGAGGGGCCATTTGAGAGTAAAGCCTTTTTATCCATCTTCTCAATCCTATATATATATATATATAGCAAAGAGATATATTACTGTCAGGTAGAGAGTATTGAGTTTAAATATCAATGGTGATTATCAGTTGTGTGGACCCATCATCTTTCAATAATCATATCGTTTGAACGGTCAAGCAACAAATTATTGGTGTTCATGTTAAACATAGGATACTATCCCTTTTTAACTATAATAATAATAATAACCTTCATCTCTTTTAATTTTATTTTTTACCCTTTTGCAAAAGTAGTTTTTATTTGCACACTTCTCATCACTCCAGTCTACAGACCTTTCTTTTTTCCAAAATAATCACTTTACGAACTTTGAACACACTAAAAAAAAGCACTTCCATTCAATCTATGGGAGTTAGACAAATGATTTCTCATAGAATTTTCTATGTTAATCTTATTGCCATTCATCTTTTCCTTTCTATTTAAAGAAAGATTGATATTAGGCAGAAAGAAAAAAAACTGTTTATACATAGCAGATTTGCATCTCCGCACGGCACCATTTTGTTTTGTTGGTAAAGAAAATAGAAGGGCAAAACACTAAAACAACGATATTCCAAAATCCAATAGTGCACAGTATAAAGTAAACTGGTTAATAACAAAAAAAAGGGCCATCAAACGGCACCGTTTTTTCAAAGAATGGGCAGCAATTAAAGGGTAAATCCATATTCTGCAAATCTCAATTGAATCCAATTTCAACTGTCCATCAGTTTTACCGCTTATATATCTTATATATAGATATAGATATGTAAATTCAATGCAAAAGGAAACACTTGAATAAGCTAAATTTCATGAATTATCATCAACCGATTACAACGATATTTAATAATATTAATTAATTTTTTTAAAATTAAAATTATTTGATAACGCTTATTTAATTATATATTCTAAACTAAGAATAGAAAAATTCATAAATTTGAATTATAAAATTAATTCTTAATTTCGTATGATTCTACAAATTATATGAAATAAATAAATTATATCTGAAAATTTAATATATACACATGACAAATTGTATATAAGCCTTTTTAATATAATGTTAAATATAAATATAAATTATTTTATTTTAAAAGCAACATTTTCTTTACTAATTTTTTTATAATGAATTAAATAAATAACAATTTAATATTTCTGTGGACTTCATACTTGCAATTTTAAAAGTCTAAAAGAATCCATGAATCATACACCGAAAGGTATAAAGTTTATAATGATATCAAAGTATAATGAATAGTATAAATTTTATATTATATGAAAAAACAATATTATCATATATAAATATTCAAATATATAAAACTGCGAAATTATAGTATTTGACTATACAAGCACTTGTATATGTTACTTTTTTGTTTATGGTTTTTAAGAATTGGTCTCATAATATTTTTTCAGATTATAGGTTAAGTCTTAAAAAAATAAATTTTTATTGAATATCACTGCTTTTTGTTCTCAAACTGTGAAAATTATCTTATTTATTTGGATATGTCTTTTATTATGCATTGTACTGCAATAAGTATTATAGAATTCCACAATTACAATAAAATATAGATTTTATATGTATGTATTTATATATATGTAATTAGTTATATTATGATGTATGATGATTTGAAACTAGCTCACCTTTGATAATGATGTTTGTTATTATTTAGATGATAATTTTGAGTGACGTTATTATGATGTTATACATAAGTTATATTTAATAGGTGAATTTATAATTTTTATTATGTATCAGATATAATTGAGATATTGTAATTTTTTTTTTTTGTTTAATTTGATATATTAGGCAACTACAAGGCTTTGAAATCCTTAAACTTTTTTGTATCCTTATGCCGGCATATACCCTTAAAATCAAGTCATGACATATTTAATATTTTAGGTTGGTTTGGGTATATAATCATTTGATATTTTATGAAATCACAAATTAAATTGAAAATTCAGTTTGCCTATTTTTTTAACTATGATCAATCCTATATATTTGCAAATCGTAATTTTCGAGTTAGTTTAAATGGATTAGTCGGTTTGATTGAGTTAATTTTTTTTTTCTTTTTAGCTCTAGTTAAATTTTTTTTATAACTCTAGTTGCATTCATCATGAAATTGATAATTATTATAATTTTGAATATATTCATAAGATATTTTAATATTATTAATAATAAACAATAGAGAGATAAAAATAAAATATTCATATTAATAGATGATTTGTTAATTTCATGAATATTGAGATGATATTATCAATATGCTTGAATATTTTTAGTTTTCTTGATCAGTGAAAATTTTAAAATTAATTATAACTAATATGATTTTGACTCTTACTTACATATATATTTAAACCTTTACTGTTTATATTATTATTTGGGTTGTAAAATATTATTTTAATTATCATTATTATGTTTTCAAATATTATATTAATATTTAATTATATGTGATGCAAGTTGATAGATATTAAAGTAATTATTTATCATAACAAGAATATTCTAAATAATTATTTACCACAATAAAATAAAATAAAGTTTTAAGTTATTCCTAAGAATAAATTTTTATTATTTAAAGTTTTTAGTTGAAGCATCATAGTTTTTAATTTCTTGATTTTTTGCAGATTTAAGTAAAAACTTAAATTGTACCGAAGTAAAATCTAACAATATAACGCCATTGATTTCATGGTTAAAAAACAATTTTCAATTCAATTTTATTACTTTATTTTAAAATTGTGTATGTTTAAATAATTAACATGCATATAAAATTAAAAAATCGTAATTAAGAATCAACCCTCATTTTCCGTGACAATGTTTAATTATTTTAATTAATAAAAAAATAAAAAAAAAAAAGATTTTCATTCAACTTAAATTTTTTTAAAATAATTTTATTATTTTTAATTTTTTAACATATATATTATTTAACATTTAACATTTAATTCTTAAACTTTTAATTTTATTAAATACCACCAAAATAATTCTTTGAATTGATAGAAGAGAATTTACTAAAAGAATAAAATGCCTTCATTTTCCACGGCATGGCTACTTGAATTTAAGAAAATGAAAGATACCCTTTTGCTTCTTTTGGCTATGGCATAATAATAATTACACTAATTCCATGATAAAGGTTATTGGATTCACGAGGCAAAAGTTAAAAAAATATACTACAATATCCATCAAATTGAAAGGCAAAAATATATATTCAAACAAGCAATTTGTGTTTTTCTCTCTATTTTTTTTTTCTTTTCCATTTCAATTCATTTCTAATGAAAGTAAAGACCTTGGTTTTGAATGATGAAAAGTGATCAACTATAGTTTTTTATACCAAAAAAAAAATCAAATAAAAATATTATTCAAAGGAAACTAAATCATTTATGTTGATAAACAAAATTCACAAATCAATTCTATTTTTAAGTGTATTCTGGTTAAAATTATATAGTGATACATAATAAAAAAAATCATTAATTTATAAAAAAAATTTCATTTGGTCCAATTTAACTTTTTAAGAAAAGAATTTTCTTTGACTATTCAAAATTAATCTTTTAATTTCGTCTTTGGGTTTATTGATTGTATTATATATGGTATCAATTACTGATATTATAATGTTTTTAGAATCGAATCGATTAAAGAGAGTCAGAGGGTTAGAGATTCAACTGAAATTAAATCGATTAAACAAAAAAAAATAATATATATATATATATAATTTGACATTTATAATATATATGATAAAAATAAATATAATATAATTATTACTAAATTAAAAATTTATATAAAATTATATTTTTTATGATATCAATCCAATCACATTAAATTAAAAATTATATATATAATAAGTTATTAATATTCACTTGCTTAAACATTTATTCACTCAATAGGGTAAAATGCAATAAAGTTATGATTTTAGTATCAGATAGATTTTGAAGTCTGTTAAAATTAAAACAAAGTTATTAAAATTTTCTTAATTTATTTTAGCGCAAAATAACGTAGTTTTTACTTGACAAAAAGAAATCGTTTTGATTAAAAATTAAAAAAATTTGACTCGTTCTAACCAAAAAAATCAATCCAGTTCGACTACTTAACCAACCAATTCACTAATTTTTTAATCTATTTTTTGAGAGACCGATAAATAAAATTGATCGGACTAATTTTTAATTTTTCAATTCAACTAATCGATCCGATTTGATTTTAACAATCACAATAATTTATATAAACTAAACAAATGAAAATGCAACAAACATATCCTTCAATAAATAATAGTAAAATAATGAAAAGTCTTAAAACAATAACATAATAAAAATGAAATAGAATATGGGATCTCTTAATTTATAATTTTTTTTTTTTAAATTTTGTTACCACTAAATTGATATATCTTTGACTTAAAAAATCAAACTTGCTTAATTTTTAGTTTAATCACATGTGATCTCATCCATTTTATAGTTAATACAATTAAATTCTATTTTAAAATTTATATTTACCTCTTTTACTATATGTATTTTTTATAAATTAATTATAAAATCTCACCATTTTAACATTAAAACTTATAAATTGATAAAAAAATCTTTAAATAATAAATTAATTTAATAGTTATCAAAAACTCAATGTTAAATTTTTTATTTCTAATGTATTTTTTATATTTAATAATAAATTAAAAAATAAAAACAGAGTTATGCATAAAAGGATTTTTTTTTTTTTTGGTAAAAATAAGAAAAATCCAAGGTCATAAATCATGATGCCAACCCTCCACAAGGAGAGAGACAGAGGGGTTTTGTTAGAGTGCATCATCATTGTACACTAATGCCTTGCGTGCATTCCTCACGCACGCACGTATGAAATTTCACTTTTTTATTTATTTATTTATTTAATTATATATATATATTTATTATTTTCTCTTTTTATAACACTACCATAGTTCAGGTCTCAAAGGACATTTCCGTCAAATTGGTTTCTATATAACCTTAGCTTCCGTGCGCTCCCAATATTTCGACTTTGACTACTCTCGCTCTCTCCATATCTCAATCTCTCTCTCTCTCTCTGCAACTGCAAAGAAGCAAAAGCGTTTTTTTGAGTATCTGTTTTGAGTGGTGTTTGATCTGGGTATTTCAGTTTCTACAATTGGGTGGCTTCAAGTTTTATTCTTGATTCGAATCGTTTCTCTTTTCACTGTAAGTTTTCACTTTTATCTATTTCTTGATTTGTGTGGTTGGTACTCTCTTTTGATTATATTTTGATTGGATCGTCCAATTCGCCAGCTGGCTTTTGATTTCTGTTTACTTCTCTTCTGAATTTTCTGCCTTCGTTATTCACTTTTGATGTTTTCAGCTTTAGGTTGAATTTATTCATCTCCATTTGTCTGAATTTCTGTTCTATTATTCTTTATTTTCCCTGCTAATTTTATGGTTTATTGATTTTTGTTTTCATTCCTTGACTATTGGGTATGGTTATTTGCTGATAAAGATGAGATCTTTATGTTCTGTTCCCTTTTAGATTCACTGATTTCATTTTGGTACTTTGACTCCATTTTGTTTATTCAGCTAAGAAATCTGAGGAAATCCAAATAAATTTCTGTTCTTGCTTGTGTATTTGTTCATTGCTGGTTTGACTGATTTCTCTATCATAAAATTAAGATCTGTAAGATTTTTTCTTTTTCCAGTAGAAATGCTCCTGATGTTGAATACCCTTTTGCAGGGTAAATTTGGGTGGTGTTAGTGCAAGAAACAGCTGTGGCTATCTTTTGGCAAAGAGAAACAGTATGCTGTGGTTTTTGAGTCTTTCTGTTGATGTATATCGGAAAGTTATCTCCCTGAACCTATATTGTAGAGTAATCCTGTAATTTCCTTGTCCAATCAACTATCCTTCAATTTTGCAGCTTTGTTATTCGGTCTAGTTTCCATGGGATCCACTTTTTTTGTTGTTATTCCCTGTTATGTCCGCCAGATTAGCTGAATCCGGGAATTAATCTCTTGCTCATTTCTCTTAATTGTCAATAAGTTCCAGTGACTGTTGTATTTTATTGGTCTACTCTCCTGGCTTCGTGTATTGGGCATCCTTTGTTGTCTATGAATCTGGTTTTTTGTTGAGTCCACGGATTGTGATATTTGGTTTATTGTCCCCTGGAAGATCCTATTCTATTCTGTTTACCTGATATTGGAGAGCTGGGAAGAAGTTATGGTGTGCCAAGCAGCTGGCCAAACAAATTTTCGGGCTTTGAAACACGAAAATGGGATTGCTGGGAGTGCTACCATTATAGTTAGAGTCATAGCATGCTTTCAACCTCTTCAAGATTGCCAGGTTAGTGAATCATAATTTATTTTTTGAACCTGTCTTTTCCTACGGGAATTAGATGCCCTTGTATTTATTTTGCATTGCATAATTAATATTCTTTTAGTATTTTTTTTTTCCATTAATGAGATTCCTTGTCTTCTCTTTTGTTGTTCATTAGGTTGGAAAGTTTATGCTCCCCTTTTCTTTACTGATTTTTTTTTCCTCTCTTGGATTTTTGCCAGGCTGAATATTTCCGCCATTTGCTTAAACCTGTTACGTAGATTTATTTTGTACTTTCGTTTCAAGTTAAGCTGGAGTTTTTTGTTTTTGGTATTATTATTGAAAGAAACAAGTTAATAGCCACTTCTTCTACTGCAGAAATCTTTTTGGTACGTTTCATTTGTCTAATTATGCATAAGTTTAGTTGCAAATTCTTTCGATTTTTCTCTAGTACTGTAAATTTATTTCCTATCTGTATTATAGGTGATTGTTCTAATTGGATGGGCGAGGACTGGGGACCCTGGTTTCCTCAGCAACAATTTGATTGGCAATTCCCCAATCTGAATAGCTTCAGTGCTCCATTTAACTTGGGGCAGCAGCGTACCATTCCATCGTTTATGAAGTCTGGTGCTGACATGGTTTCTATGAAGGGGACTTTACCTGTATATCCATCCCCTGAATCACCTTACTTGGGTCAAGCAAATGAACCTTGTGGTAGGTTTTACTGTTCTGCTGGTTTCCGACAGGCTTGCACGCCTGCTTTAAACTCTGGTCTCAAAGAGAAACTTTCTACTGTCCCTTGTGATAATCATAAGGAGCCCATCACACCCAAGTTAGATTCTGGTTGTGCTCAGAAGAGATTCCTTGTTTTTGATCAGTCAGGTGATCAAACAACTTTGATTTTTAGTTCTGGGAATGGGACTCCTGTCCAGTGCTTAACTTCTTGGGATCCAAATCCAATTGGTTCATATAATTTGAAGAGGGAAGATCCTTGGACTAAAGAAAATCTAAATATTAATTTAGGGCCAATTGCAGCTCACCAGTTTGGTGAAAATAATGGTACTGATTTGCACAGTGAGATGCATGAGGACACTGAAGAACTTAATGCCTTACTTTACTCAGATGATGATAGTGATTCCACGGAGGATGATGAAGTTACTAGTACAGGTCACTCACCTAGTACAATGACAGCTCACAACAGGCAAGATTGGTTTGAGGGAAGTACAGAAGAGGTTGCAAGTTCTGATGGTTCAACTAAGAAGCGAAAATTGTTTGGTGAATGTTATAGCTATGTACCAGCACTAATGGACACTGCTAGTTCCAGGAAACCAATCAGGAGTTTTGAGTATGAGGATGATGCTGAATCTAGATGTGACAATGGCATTAATTGGGCATCAGGTGAGATGGGTTTTGAAATGTGCAACAAGAGGATGAGAAAAGAGAGGATACGAGAGACTGTGAGCATTCTGCAGAACTTAATTCCAGATGGAAAGGGAAAGGACACAATTGTGGTTCTTGATGAAGCTATTAATTATTTGAAATCATTGAAGCTGAAAGCAAAAGCTTTAGGACTTGATGCTCCATGAGTAAACCAAACTTTACTAAGTGATATTAGTAGTAGTACTAGGCTTATTCAGTTAT
Source organism: Aleurites moluccanus (assembly GCA_948193065.1). NCBI lineage: Eukaryota > Viridiplantae > Streptophyta > Magnoliopsida > Malpighiales > Euphorbiaceae > Aleurites > Aleurites moluccanus. Next base: position 6,049 of record CANXYC011953844.1, on the reverse strand, counting down.
ATGTCAAATTAGAAGTTAATGGTGTGTGCAGAATAAGTCAGGTAAATATGAGCTGGGCCTGGACTGATGATCTCCTCTGAATAGTTAAAGAGTTTTTTTTTTTTTTCCTTTTAGTTAACGAAACACCAATTGGAAACACAGAGAGGATCAAAGAACCGCTATTGTAGTCTCTAATCAAATGATCGGTTATGAAATCAGCAAGCAAGCTTTGGATTGTTAATATTTTCCATAGTCCATGTAAAGAGGAAGGCAAGTGCAGTATTAAAGGAAAGAGGTAGAATGATTAAGCTGTCTTATGACCTAGAGAGCGTGGGAGAATGGCTGTGTGAATGAGAAGGCTATTTATTCTAGAGGGACCCCCAGAAAGAGGATGAATGCACGCTACTTGGGTGTTTTGGGACCCAACCTTCACTTTCTCACCCTTTCTGCAATTTTGTCATGTATTTGTTTTGTTTGGTGGGGTTATCACTTTCTTGATGTGTAACATTGCACGAGCGAGGGCCTCCTCAATATAAATTCATCTTGGCAACCTCCTGGGTCCCCTGATTTGCCGTTCCATGCATCTTCTCAAGCGGTGCTGCTTTAGGCATGGTGAGCTTCCCCTTTTTAACGGGTGGTATTTGTAATTTGATCGTGGAATAACTTTATTATTGTTGGTTTGTTTGCTTATCTGCCTCAAGCTCATGGGATTACCTATGTTATTTCTATCAAGGGACACTCTTGTTTTGATTGTTGGTTGGATGTAATATTTTGCTTGGTTTAACTGTTGTCATTTTGCCTATGTACATACGCAGCATGCACATATTTATGATCAGACAGTGATGTGTTAGGAGGGTATGCGATTGCTTTCCTCCATAAAATAGTGCAAAAACTTTCAAGTCCCTATGGAAATGATGGATTTTTTTAATAGGGACCACAGTGTTGCATTATTTGGGAGAGGAAAGGAGATTAATAGCCCATAGCCCATGTGCCTTTCTACACTCTATACAGTGAAATCTGGGAAAAGAAATTTGCATTTATGAGATGAGCGTATTTGTGTCTTTTTCACTCCCTTTCAAAAGAATGACCTCTTATTAAAGCTTTTTCTTCCTAAATTCAATTGCATGTACTCTTCCATTCAAACTATTGAGCTTCTAAAGGACTTTTTCTAGTCAAAAAATGGGACTTGCTTTCTACACCAAATGATGAAAATAAGTGGGTGGGTGGTATACAAAAATTGATGGTGAGAAATAACCTACTAGCATAGGATCTGTCGATAGATTGAAGTTGAAGAAGAGGTATTAAGGAGGGAACATATTCTAGTGGTAGCCTATAAATTAAAACTGTGAAGTCACTCATCATTCGAATGTTCATTGACAAGGGCATTTAAGTTTTCTCCTTATTGATACAAGAACAAGAATTGCTTTACTTAATGTTGAGGTTTGCTCCAAAATATTCAATTCTTAAGCAAAGGGTCCAAACAGCATTTTCATATTCTGATTGTATATCAACTTCAACCCACTCGAATAAGGCCCTAAATAATTTTGTCAATCCAAATACCAGTGCTTCGGTGGTCCCTCATTACAGTAACTTTTCCCTACTTTTTAATAATAAAAAAAAAAAAATATTGACCGTCCGTAACTAGTAGTTAAATAAATAAATAAATATTTAATCATGCTCTGGGCTGTTGTCGGTCCCAAGCTTGTTAGAACTTGTTGAGGCCCAATGGAATCCCAGTTCTTCGCTCTTCTAGTCCAATCCATCAAATTAATGGTCGTACAAGTAATGGGGGCAGAAAAGCCTAATGATAAAGTGGAGTCCTAGCATTTTCACTCAATTAAAAATTTATGTTAAAATTTTAGTTTTATCAATTTTATTACAATTTAGTAATTTAATCTCAATTCAATTCTATGCGCATATTGTGAGAGGCAGTTACGAATTTTAAAATAAAATTTAGTCTTATAATTATAAGACAGAATGAAAATATCTATTATTAAAAAAAATTATTATTATTTGATGAGATATAAATCATTAAATATCTGAGACGGAAACATATTACTTCAATAAATTAAATTTATAACATTAAATTAAAGAATTTTAAAATAAAAATTTGTCTTATAACTGTAAAATTGGATGAAAATATCTATGATTAAAAAAATTATTATTATTTAATGAGATATAAATTACTAAATAAGACATATTACTCCAATAAATTAAATTTATAATATTAAATTAAAGAATAACGGATCAAATCTCCACCAAAATAATGTTCATAAAAAAACTCCAATATTTAAATCAGAAAGCTTATAGCTGAGAAAATGAGATAATATAGAGATATGAAAATTTTAAAGAGAGAGATAATTTTTTTTTACCTATTATTTATCTATTTATATAAAAAAAAAATTAGACACTATGTATATGTGTTCTCATTATTAGTGGTTATTTTTACTCATTATTATTAGTTAGAAGATTATATAAGTCTAAAATTTATATTAAATTATCAATTTAATCTTTAAATCTTGAATTTAATTAATAGAGATATTACTTTACTTAGCAATAATTTATTAAATTTATAAATTTGAAGGCTCATTTGACTCCCACTGAAAATTTGAAATATAGGAGTTAAATTGATGACTGTTATAGGATTTCCCTTTTATATTGGTTAACAGATTCTTAACCCAAAATATATTAGCAAACGCTGAAGCCCGATATCAGCCCAGGTCGACTCTCTTCTAGCCCAGCCCATCAATGGTGGTTTAGCTAGTAAGATAATAATAAATAAATAAAGGAATTTTTTTAAAAATATTGAAAAAAATAAAAAATATTTCATTTTAATTATTAAATTTTTTTTTTAAAAAAATACTACATACCTAAAAATATTTTTTTTAAAATATTACATATTTAAAAATATTATTTTAAAAATACGATATATAACAAACATATATTAAAAATAAACTAAAAATATCCTACACATGTATCAATAAAAAAAAAATCCTAAAATTAAAAAAATAAATAAAAAAACAATATATTTATATAATATTTCCTAAAAAAAATACCCTATGAGCAACCCATGTCCCGTGGACCCCATTTCATTTGGTCCCACAACTTTTTATCTACCGTTTATCACAGGATCGACGGTGCTTCATTGTTACGCGAACATTGCCAAATCCTGGTCTTCAAATCACCGGAAACATCCAATATTTTTACGAAATAATTAATTAATTTCAGTATTCCAAAGTAATCGGATAAGAAGAAGAAAAGTGTGGAGAAGTAAGGGTAAATTTCGCAAATGTATATTATAATAGTCCAACTTCAAACGTTAATTAAATATCATTCGATTTTTTGTAATAATTATTCTAAAATATTTTTAGGCTAACTTTCATTAAAATCATTAATAGAAAACTTACTTAACATTTCAGCTCAATATTTCTAAGAAAAAAGTATATTTTAATCCCTAAAATTTAATCTAATTAATATTTATATCCTTACGTTTTAAAAAGACTACATTTTAATTCATATAATTTTATTCCATCGACGTTTTAGTATTTATATTAGATTTTTTCAAATCTTTTTTTAAAATAAAAAAAGTAATTTTAATACTATAATACCCCTTCTCCTTATCCTTATCATTCCCCTTGCTCTTTTCCTCCTTTTTCCTTTCTTCATTCTCGAATCTTCTTCTTCTTATTATTATTTTTCTTCTTATTTCTTTTTTTATTCAATCTTTTATTTTTTCTGGGATTTTTCATCATTTTTGGGTTTCATTCCTTTTCCCTTTTTTTTCCCTTTCCTTTTTTTCCTGATTTTTGTTCTTTTCATTTAATTTTTATTTTTATTTTTCTGAATAAAAAGTAAAATATTCAACTTTCCGTCTCAAATACATAGAAATGAGTTTCTTTTTTCCTCAACCAACTCACAATACATTGGTTTTAATTTATGAGTTTCATGGGTTTTAATTTATGGGTTTCATTTTATTATGAATTTTTTGGATTTATTTGATTTGTTGAATTTGTTAAATATATTAGCACTATAGATTTATTGAATGGGATTAGATTTATTGGATGAAATTAAATTTATGGGTTGTTGGTTGAATTTATTCATTTTCATGATTATGGTTGAAATTGAAAATTTAAGTGTAAAGAATGTATATTTTAATCTTTTTATTGATTTCAACGGCAAAAATCGATGTAATGACTAAAATGTTTATGAAATTAAAATATAAAAATTAAAATGTCTGATTTTTAAAAAATAGGAACGTAAATATTAATTAGGTAAAATCCTAATAATTAAAATGTATTTTTTCCTTTTTTTAATGTATAAAATCACATTAAGTCATCCCTTGAATTTTTTTTTCTCTCTTTTTGCCTAAAGCAACACTAATTTGCTTCTCTCCTTCCCCTTTACCTACTAAAGCAAATAAAAAAATTCAAGAACCTATCTTTTGCAAAAAAAAAAAAATGTCTTTCTTTGAACTCAAATTCATGATGAAGAAAAATTTTATGAATTTAGGTTCTGAGAAATAAAATTTTTTTTTTAGACAAGATAGATTTTTGAATTTTTGGTTAGCTTTAATAGGTGAAAGTGAAGGAGAAACAAGCAGATTAGTGTTGCTTCAGACGAAAAGAGAGGGAAAGGGATGCAAGGGAGGGTTGAAGTGGCTTAAAAACATTAAAAAAATATTGAGTTTGCATGTTATGTTAGCAGTTAATGGTTAATCTAAAGGACTTTAAAATGATCATTATAAAGAGAAATTATTAATTAGTACGAGACTATTAACCGAGCTGGTAGTCCCAAATTAATTAGCCAATAGAAAATCGATAACTCAAATCAATTTTGTTGGATGTAATTTAAAAAAAAAAAGATAAAATAAATGTTTGGTCAGTCTACACTTTCTTATTTGAATTTTTATATGCTTTCTCTACTATTTGCAATTATCTACTGATACTAAATTATAAGACTTGAATTAAAAATTGAAGATAAAAAATTTGAGTCAATCTAATATTTCATTGTATCATCTGTTATTCTCCGTTTATTTTATTATCGAGAAGTTTAGATTTGAATTTTAATATAATTTTTTTTTCCCTTTATGTATTTACATTCACAATTGGAGTTTTAATAAATAATAACCTATTTATATATGCATTATTTGCCCGTTTAACTTATAAACTTTGAATTCTCAAAATAATAAAAATAAAAATATTATCAATTAGTTTGAATAAGATGAAGGGACACAAGAATTAGATTTGGAAGAAAGATTTACATTTAAATTTTACCAAGTTTGTTGGTTTTGATTTCCTTTTTCTATTATGTAATATTCTTAAAAGTGAATATCATTTTATGACCTATAAGATAATAAAAATTGGGGCAAAGAGTAACCTAAATCTAATAAATTTATAAACATAAAATAATGACATATATTTATGATTATGGTTTTGAATGAGAGTTGCGGTTATGGTCTTGAATAAAAGATAAAATTTGAGGGTAAAATAGAGAAGATATTGTTTTTATTCTTGAAGAATTATTTAGAAATGAAAATTTGCAAACATATAATAATAAAATTTTTCTTCACCGTCAAAACTAAATTTATACTACTGTTTGGATTCATCTAAATCAATGAGTTTTTATTTTAAATTTTAATGGGATAAGGTATAATTTTGACTCTACCGTTTAGCTCTAACAGCACATTAGCTTTTAATATTTTTCGAGATATAATTTTGACCCTAACATTATTAAAATTTATAATTCCGACCTTTTGACCGTTGACTTTGTCCTTGGACCCCATAAGGATTAAAAAAGTAATTGACAAATTATAATTTAGTTCTTAAAATTTTATTTATTTACAAAAAAGTATTTTTTTAAATTAAAAATATAAAAAAATAAAATAAATTAATAACTAAATAAAAATTAACTATTTTATTTATTTAAAATTTTAAAAAAAATATTATTTTTAATTTAAAATTACTTTTTATTAAATTGAAATAATTAATTTTTATTTAACTATACTTTTCTAAAATTAAAATAAATAAAATTAATTTTTAATTATTTAATCTATTTTCTAATTTTATATATT
>CANXYC011953792.1:0-34830 GCA_948193065.1 Aleurites moluccanus | reverse complement strand
CTTTATTCCATTTAAATTTTTTTTTTTTTTTTTTTTTTTTTTTTTTTTTTTTTTTTTTTTTTAGGATTTGCTGCTCTAGTGAAAAATTGTGTGTGTATATCATAAAGCTTTGGAAAAATGAATTGACAATTTGTGTATTTTCTTAAGCATGTCTCTTTCTAATGCCTAACCTTAAGCTTATAATTAAATGAACTTGCTATTTTCAGTAATTCTTTATTTTCTATGTGCTCTTAAATGCCATGAAGATCGGTGGATGATCATGCATGCAATTGAAACAAAAATAGGAGATCTTCTTGAGAAATAGGTTTATTTGTTTATCTATGACTAATACTATTGTAGGCCACTTCAGTCTGTCTTAACTTCTCCACTTAATTCATTTTTGGTTTTATTTAGAATTTTAGATGCATATATTGTTTGTTCCTTGTGCAGGGGTGTATGCGTTGCGCTAGTCTTTGATATAACAATTTCAAAACAGGCAGTCAGAATCACTCGCTTTCTAACTTCTGCCAGAATTTCAACTGAAACTGTACAACTAGGTTGTTACTAAGGTTCAGATCTTTTGATGCATAAATAAAGGCAAACAATTTCAACATATGATTTTCATCATTTTAGAAAAATCCAAGATGATGACTAACAGGGGCAGACGTAGAATTTTTTTAGAAGGGAGGGCATCCCTCACATCTAGGGAAGGATAAAAATTTTTTAGAAAGAAACACCATGAATTAAGGGCTAAAATATTAATTTTTCAAAATATAAAGACTATTTTATTAATTTTAATAAATTTCAGGGATTAAATGGTAATTTATCTTAAAAATTTTTAAAAGTTGAAGGTCAAAAAAGGAAAAAATGATAGAATATATGATGGAATAATACTTTATTAGGGATTAAAAAATTAATTTTTTAAAATAAAATGATCATTTTATTAATTTTATGAATTTTAGGGATTAAATAATAATTTTACATTAAAAATTTTAAAAATTAAAGGGCGGCATAATAGATCAGCCTCTGATGACTAATAATCGACATTGTAGGCATTGGGCGAACAACAGTTTCAGATCTAGATCTTTTGATCTATTAAAAAATTTTATGTACTTAGCATGATGTCAAGTACTCAGATCAGATAGCTTTAAGCATGCCCGTAACATTTCGGGATCAGTCTTGTCTCTAGTTCTTTAGCAAGTTAATAATTATTTGTTTCGTATCTCTTATTTCATTTGGAATCGATAGTTTATTTATCATAGGTCACCTGCTTTCGTATGCTTTTGGCATATTGTTCGTGTTTCTTATGTAAATTTTCTGTTGCAAACTCCTTAGGAAGGCTTGACCTTGTGATTTGATTTCATAAAAAGTTTAGAAGTGTATATTGAAACAAAAAATTTGGATTGTTTTGTTGTTCGCTATTCTTTTTTGCCATGTTAAATTCAATTCTCTTTTCTAACCACTGCCCTTTTCAACAGGATGTCAAGCTTGATGGTCTTGAAACAGACCATTTTGTCCTTGTGCATGGGGGAGGCTTTGGTGCCTGGTGTTGGTATAAAACAATAGCACTTCTAGAAGAGGGTGGCTTCAAAGTTACTGCCATAGACTTAACTGGCTCTGGGATTCATTCTTTTGATACAAATGGCATAACAAGTCTTTCTCAATATGTGAAACCCCTTACTGATTTTCTTGAAAAACTTGCTGACGGAGAGAAGGTACTTTTCCATTTCTTTGTTGCTTGTCTCTTTTTTTGAGTTTTTGCTACCTTTTCAGTGTGCGGTTCGGTTCCAAATATTTTCCCAACTCCCATAAAATTTATTAAAAGTATTATCAACAATACCACATTTTTCATATTTTTTTTGCTAAACTAGGTGCTTGCACACCCCTATGGCTTAGATTTGTGTCAGTGTTCTGCCATTTGACACCTTTAAACACCTAATCTATAATTTAATGTTAACATAAATTTTACTTGGCATTATGTTGTTTATTTAAAAATTGAATTAAGATATAAACAAATTATCAGAAATGATGATCATGGACCTATTGGTTAGCTCTATTGATGTCAGGATGGGAAATTTATTCAATTTTCACCTAAAACTTTCAGGATTCAGCTTTTTTTTATTGGTTGTTTGCATTTAAAAACATTTAAGCTAGAAATATAATTTTTTTTTGAGATGCATTATTGTGTCACAATATGCAGGTGATTTTGGTGGGACACGATTTTGGTGGTGCTTGTGTATCATATGCAATGGAGTTATTTCCTCGTAGAGCTTCAAAAGCTATTTTTATTGCTGCAGCAATGCTGACTAATGGACAGAGTACTCTTGATATGTTCTCACAAAAGGTTACCCTTTGCAAAATCTTTATTCATTTCAATTAACTCATTGAGTTGAAACATTTTTATATGTTCTATAACTTCTTAAAGTGCATTTACTGAACGAAATTTAGGATCCTTGCTGTATGAATTGCTTACCTTAATATCTCTGCTGCCCTTGATTACCATTTTGTTCAATACTACTAAAAAGATGCTGTTTTGGAGTTCAGCTCCTTCTTATTTTCTAATAAAAAAGAATCAATTGACTATACCAACCTTAGCCCCCATTTGGCATGCATGCACATGCATATACAAGACACCTAGGGGCACAGAAATCCGTAGCTTTTGTTTTCTGAATCCTTGAAAAACTTGTTTCCAGTCATACTAAATGTTGGTTTCTGCATTTTTCTTTGGGTCATGTTCATGGTTTGCACATATATCCATTTTGGATTAGCAGAAATTATTTCTCCATTTTAGACTGAGGTTGTCCAACCTGGTTGATTTACTGGTTGGACTTGTGGACATGACATTAGTACATGTACTGGCCTCAGGATTAATATATGTCTGGATAATTTGAGATGCACTTGATAGTTTTTTTAGTTTGCAAGTCCCCTTTCTAAGGGGTATTTAGATGTAAACCCTTCCCAGCTCAGCTTTTCAGAATATACTCTGTTCATGTTATTGCTGGACAAGTTCAGGCGTATAAGGTTCTTGTCATTTTTTGTTCCCCCTTTACTCTTTCTTACCAAGTCAAAATTTAACTGCAGGCAGATTCAAATGATTTGATGCGACAGGCACAGATGTTTGTGTATGCAAATGGGAATGATCATCCTCCAACTGCAATTGAACTAGATAAGTCATTATTGAGGGAGTTGCTGTTCAACCAAAGTCCTGCGAAGGTGTGCTATCATTGCTTTTACCAATTCTTTTTCTTTGCATTTACCAATTCTCAACAGGCCATTTAAATTTTTCATAAATCTAGGCACAGGACTATTTGCCTTTTTCATTATTAGAATTTGAGACATAGTCAGCCTGGTGGTACACGCCTTGAGTCCGAGTGCGGAGTTGTTGGATTAGGCTAGTAACTCTATCATTGTTAAGGAGAGCAACTCAACTCAACTCAACTAAGCCTTAGTCCCAAATTAATTGGAGTCGGTTATATGGATTCTTCTTTTCCATTCTAAGGGCTCATGGGGCTAAGTCTGCTGAAAGATCAAGAGTAGTTAAGTCATCCTTAATCACTCTCCCCCAAGTTAGTTTATGTTTACCTCTATCTTTTTTCTTGACATCTAGCTTAATATAGTTTACTCTTCTAACTAGTGCATTGTTAGGCCTACGACTCACGTGTCCAAACCATCTCAATCTATTTTCTCTAAATCTATCATCAGTGCTAGCTACTCCAACTTTTTCTCTAATAAATTCATTTCAAATATGATCCATTCTAGTATGTCCATACATCTATCTCAACATTTTCATTGCAGCAATACACATCTTAGAGGTATGTTGCCCTTTCATTGCCCAACACTTGCTGCTATATATCATAGCAGGTCCTATTGTTGCACGGTAGACTTTTTGTTAAGGAGAGTAATTTCTCTAAATGATTTGGGATGGGAAGGGTTACCTTTTGTTTTATGACTCGGGCAGGCCTCCAAATAAATGCGCAATGATATTGTCAACACATGGATCTGTGAACATACTGGCTTCCGGTAAAGTTTGCATTATTGCTGCTAAAGGAGTCATATGAGGTTGCGGATTGTCAAAACATATGAACTTTCAGTAATCATCATTTAATAAAACTTGAACTACCATCTTGGTAGTGCCTTAGCTTGGCACTGTATGATTGCGAAAATCCATTTCTGAAAGATCACATCTAGGACAGGCTGTCCTCTGATGTCATATGCATTTAGGGAACGGTTAGGAGTCTTAATTGTGATGGTGTCTAGTTAAGATTTAAAGGCGCATTTGAAGCATTTCTAGTTTTAAAAGTTGCTATGGCTTCTTAGGCAATTTGGTTTGGCATCAATGATGAAGGAACCTTGACTAGCGAAAAAAGGTTTACCATGTCTTTGGCTGGCCTATGACCAGGTTTGGCTACTCTTCGGAGATGTTAGAAAGACTCATAAGAGAGATCTTTTGTTGCTGAGTTGATGAAAGATCTTGGCATGGGTCAAATGTTTGATCCATTATGCTATTTTTATATATCATCCAGACCATATTGAATCAGAAAGTTGAGGATCCCAGCACAATGCAAACATATCAGATATCCGCTATCAATTATCCATTTTTAACTGTCAATATTTTTTTAAAGAAGTGAGAAAAAAAAAATTACATCATTAACATCATCAGTAGGGTGTAAATGAGTTGAGCTACTCTAGCTCAGCTTACAAAATATGCAGATTCAACTATGTTATAATTGAATTGAGCTGAAACTCAAAGTAGCTTGAGTTGAGTAGAGTTTGTGTATAATAATGCTAGAACTCCTGAGCCTAATCGAGTGTGTGTGCGTGTATGATGTGCCACTGGTGTTGTATCTTGAAGTTTTAGGAATTATCATGTCCTGTGTTTGTGGCTTCATGTCTGTGCATGATAGATGTATGCATAACAAATCTCACAAATCTAATTCTATCTAAATAAATTTTTCAGTTTCAAATCATATTTTTTATTTGTTCGCCCCAAATCTTGAGTATGTTTCTTTGGTTCCAAGAGGAAATCCATAAGAAGTGTATAAGAATCTCTTGGCTGTGTCTTACAGTTTCGACTTTGCAATGTGTATATATGTGCACATATCTTGTGTGTTTATCTTTTTCTCCCGGTTGCTTATTCCTTATTGCATCTTTTGGCTTAGGATGTTGCATTAGCCTCTGTTTCAATGAGGCCAATCCCCTTTGCACCTGTTTTGGAGAAGCTTTGTCTTTCAGACGAGAAATACGGAATGGTTAGACGGTTTTATATAGAAACACCAGAAGATAATGCCATACCCATTGCGCTACAGGAAAGCATGATAAACTCAAGCCCCCCTGAAAAGGTTATCCGTTTAAAAGGTGCTGATCACTCACCTTTTTTCTCAAAGCCTCAGGCCCTTCACAAGATATTGGTAGAGATTTCTAAGATGCCTTCAACTTAATAGACTGGTAATTAGATGACTTTTCAGAGTCCCTGGAGAGCTTCTTGACATGGTATAGGATTGCTGCTCACGTTTTTCTTCTCTGCAACTGGTTAGAAGAGCAGATTTGGGTGGTCGTGTAAATGCATATACCATTAAAATTACTATGTGCTTAATTCTCCAGGAAAATGATAACCATCTTGTTAGAGCGCGGAAGATGTTTATATCCTTCCTCTTTTTTTTTTTTTCCCTTTTGTTTTTGGGGATTCTTCCCCTCTTTTTTCACTTTATAAGTGAAAAAACATATATTTTATTTATGCTAGTGAAAGTTAGTATTCTGAGAATTGCATGGGGAGGAATGGAAAGTCTAACTGAGGCCATTACCTTAGATATTGATTCCCTATTTTTGGTTGTTGGGAGAGTGAATTTGAATACAAGACTACCAAAATAAAGATATGAATACTAAAGATGGTCACTTGTTCTTTGGTTCTTGTCCGCATTTTCAGATGCTCTGGTTTGGTGGATAGTACTGTAGAATTGTTTACAGATTGATTCCAAGTATGTTTCTTTGATTGGTGTAGGAGGCTCGTTTCGAGTATTTGATTATTAAACTACTAGTAGTGAATCATTTTCTATGGTTAGAATTGTATTTTCTTATCATTTTCATTTTGTTACCAAACGAATACTGTTAGGTTTGTTTTGGTCTTGATCAGAATCTACAATGCATGCCATGAGTAGAGGCTACCAAGTTTCTCTGGGTAACACCAAACTTGAGTGTAGAAGAAGCCATGGCCCAATGGAGGTTGTGACTTCCATTTCTTGTTTGGATAACTAATGAAGAAAGGGAAATGAAAAGATATTAGATTGGAGCCAAATACTTGAGAATAAAAAGAATATTGCAAATGTAAGAATGAAAAAGAAAAATATACGTTTGTGGAATTTTCTAAGAAATGAAAAACTTTTTAAATAAAATTAATTTACCGTGAAACTACCTCACAACTAATTATATATATTATATTTTCTGTGCAACTACCTCAACTAATTATATATATTATATTCTTTTATGGGTTCATTGAGTGGAGATTAGTGATTAGATTGCTTTCCATTGTTAAGTTGTGGATAATATAAAAAATAATAATAATAACATGAATGTTGGGTACCAGTTTGAACATGTAGAATTTTGGGTGAACATTTGATTACTTCAAATCAAATTGAATTTTTCAAGAATATTATTAATTGAACTTAACATTTGAAAATTAAATTGAATTGAGTTGATTTTTTTAGTAAGACTAAATCAAACTGAATAGATCAAACGTATTTTGATTAATTTGGTATATATATATATATATATATATATATTGGATTAGATTTAATTATTTTAAGTTTTTAAATATAAATTGTATCGAACTGAATAAATTAAATTATATTAAAATAAAATATATTCGGACCAATTTTTAAAAAATAATTGAATTGAATAGATTGAATTATATGATTTGATTCAATTTTTAATTTTTTTCACCCCTAACTTCTGGAGATAGAATCCAAACAACATTAATTAAGCATATCTGCCTTATAAATAATTGTTAGGGTCTCGACTCTTTGTGGTTCATAGTTAGATTTGCGAGATTCCATATGTGTAGTGGTGCTCCAAATATCCTCCTCCTAGCTCTTAAGTTGGGTCATAAGTATTGTCATACATGTGGTCTATGATCAACTATATTAACTTTACTCTTATTCTTTATCTTATCTTATATTTTATTTTTTTCAATTTCCTCTTTATTAATAATACTTAATTTATTAAATATCCAGAAAATTTTTATATATACAAATTGAGAATAAAGACATATTATTAAACTCATTTGAAGAAAAATATTTAAAATTTATGCATAAATTAGATTAAGAATACTCTTAACTGTTTGGATAAAAGAAATAATAATATAAATATAATTACAAATTACAAATTTAATATTACATTAATAACATAATAATTAAATATTATATTGTCAGATGAAATAGAGTTTAAAATAATTTTTTTAATTAAATTTATATTGTTTAATGTGTCTTTTAAAATTAAAATTTCATTTTTATTAGATTTTTTAAAGCTTTATTAACTGGGAATTAAAAGGAGAAAATTTTAATATGTTAGATATTTTTATTTTTATTTTCATTTTGGATATGAAGAAATTGAGAAAAGAACTTCATTTAATTGATGATAACTCAATTGAATTGATGATGATGATTATGATATGGTTGAAGTGGTGATTGATTTTTAATTATGTAATTATCATCATAATAATGCAAATGAGACCCTTTAATCATAAATTTTTTAAAATAAATACACACGTGAATAAGTCCCTTTACCTCACAGAATGCTGTTGCCGACCAAATGAACGGTTTTAAACGAACCAACAACAAAAGCCAGCTCACTCTACCTCTGTTTTTTTCTCAAACATGACAAACATAGCTCAAATCTACGTTAATAATAGTAAAATTAATTAATATTGTTACTATAAATATAATAATTATAAAATAAATATTTTTATTTTCTATTTATTTTTATAAATATAGTTTATTTTATTTGTGCAATCTTACTCCATAATTTATTAAAATTAGAAGTGATCTTTTGATTTAATAGTATTAAAATCGTTAATAAATCTAAAAAATTTCTTGTTCGAATTTTAGTCAGAGTTAAAATTATTTAAAAAAGATATTAAAAATTTATTTTTTAAAAAAATAAATAATTTATCTATTAGATAATGAAATTTAATAGTTGAAATATTACAAACAAGATTGGTGAGGATATTAATAATCTTTCTTTCTATATATACTTTTCTTGCCATTGTTTCATTCTCATTCTATTTTATTAGCTTCAAATTTTGGTTCAAGAAAGAGAAGAAAAGGTATGCAAATGCAAAACCCATTTCAGAACTCTAGACAATCAGTAGATTAACATCCATTTCATGCTTTGTCCTTGTATGGAATTATAGATCTCTCATTTCTTGATCTTTTTTTTATCTTTCACATTTTGAATTTTCTTGATTAAATTTATTTCTCTGTGTTGTAATCTGCATTCTGATCTGGTAAGAGCTTTTTCTTGTGGACTGAAATTTGAGAATTTAACATGGTTTTGATTCTTTATTTTCCTAAAGTTGGATATGAGAATGAGATCTCAAGGGCTATAAGCAATGGCTTTGTGAATTTTGTTCCTATTTTCTTTGATAATGGAGATTTTGGTCATAGTTAACATGTTATTTAGGTTTTGGAGGCTTTATAATGTCCTCCTGAAGTTAAAATGTGATTGATTGCTTCTCCAAGCTTTATACTAACCCAAATCATATGGCATTTGCTTTCTTCAAAAATAACAAAATGATATAGCTTCTCATAACTTTAATTAACTAATCTTAGAGGTCATTTTCTTTATTTTTGGCATGAAATCAGCCTATAATTGATTTTTAAAATACTCTGAATTTTACGTGAATTATTGGCACAACCAGAAATAATAACACTCATCTTCTTGATATAAGGAGGTGAGCGAGGCCACCATTCTTTTTTTTTTCCCCTTAATACTACATAAATTACATTAATTTAAACTGACTCGATTCAGATTAGATATTAATCTCTGATCATAGATGCTTTCTCTGACTTGGGTTCCCATTTATTATTTTTTTTTATTTTCTATTTTTTATACATCTGAATTTCTTAATGGGGAGGGGCCTGTCAGGGTCATGCACTTGATCATTGGATTACTATCCCAAAATGTTTCTCTATAGTCACTGCCTAAATGTCTAATCCAATTATATTTTTTTCAATTTTCTCATGGATGTAATTAATTACATAGTTATATAGCAAAAATGGGTCGTGGAGTTAGTGCTGGGGGGGGACAGAGTTCTTTGGGATACCTCTTTGGTAATGGGGAGACTACTACCAATGCTAAAGCTGCTAAAAGCATGGGACAAACAGCTAACGACAGCCCTTCTCAAAAGCCTGCTGTTGCTTCGCAGCCAATAGATAAGGATATTCCAGCAGGCATCCATGGAAACCTAACGAACAATTACCACCGGGCAGAGGGACAGAACTGTGGTAACTTTATTACGGTATGATCCCAAATTCAGTTATTATCTGTATGCTATATGTGATGTCAACTGGGGAAGTAATTGTTCTAGGTCATCTATTGTTTCTATTTTGTTATATATGCTTGTTCTTGTTCACCTTTTTGGGACTACTTTTGACTCGCTTTGTAGAATAGGAAATAGACAAGGTACTTTGTTTGAGCTATTTAACATTGGCATTTGAGATGCTGTTAATAAAAGTACTACATTGAAAATATTATCTGAAGTCACTATAAAACTTGTAACTTTATTATTGTATGATATCAAATTCATTTATTATCTATATATTATTTAAACTGGGGAAGTAACTGTTGTAGATAAATGTTGTTTCTATTGTTGTATGTATGCTTGTTCATCCATTTGGAACAACTTTTAGTTTGTATTAGAATAGTGATGATCCAATGATCTTCAAAGAGAGATGATGGATCTCTTATATTTGAGATTGAGTCTGGAATAATTTTTTAGACTTATATGATGAGTGAACAAGTATTAAAATGTTATGTCTGGACTTGACAAGGTATTTCTAATGCTTAAATTAATGGCTTAATTCTTAATATTTCTTAAAGAAAAATATGATCCACCTTAATCTAATGAGATAAGGAGGTGACAAGTTGTAGAATGTCATAATACATGTGCCGATAGGGAAATGAGTTGGTTACTACACAAATGTTTTCTTCTCATCAGTATGCATAGGACTTAACTAAGATCAATCAGACAAAGTCCTAGAGTGTTAAGTTCCTCTATTGCGCTACTTGCCTTATTTTGATGTCACAATTTGGCCAAGTGTCAATATAAAGCGATTGTCCTATTTTGGTGTATCAATTGCTAACGTGCCTGAGTTATGAGTGTTAATAACCATACAATGTAGCATGACAAGATGTGTAAGGGACTCCAAGTTCTTGTATGGGGAAGCTAACTTGGAATGAAGACTAAGGATCTCATAAATGGGCTTATATAGCAAATGAATGTCTTGGCAGGCCTTGAGGGTTTCTCGCTATTAATTATCCATGAAGACATCTCTTTTTGGAACTCTTTGAATTTATTTGTATTTTCTTAAGGAATAGACTTAATGTCATAATCGATATCCAAAAATATATTCTTCATCAAATAGGAAACATACAAAATACTATGTTTGAGTTGTCTAGCATTGTTGTTTAAAATGCTGTTGGGAAATATTTTTTTCCGAAAAGCAAATTCCACCTTCAATGTCAAACATGCTAAAAGGATAGAAGTACAGCTGCAAGTTATTGTGAAGCTATATAATTTTATCACAAGATGAACATAGGTTTTTGCATCATTCTGCTGTATAAATCATGGTAATGGCAGAATGATGTGGAGAGCTGGTTCTACTTTCATTATTTTTTTGTTGTTTCTGCCATGGCATGTAAATGTAATAATCCGATTTGTTTCTATATGTGGGTGCAGGATCGGCCATCAACTAAAGTGCATGCTGCACCTGGGGGTGGATCTTCTCTTGGTTACCTCTTTGGTGGGAATGGAAACTAGTTTGTCCACTCCCTAAAAGCTTGTATTATTTGTCTAATTACAGAACTTGTTCTAGGAAACTTTTAAATTCTGTCTTGGAATTTCTGGACTAATCCTGGTGCAGTGTGAAGTGGAGTAGCTGTGATTTTGGGACATAATCAATTATGTTGTCGGGACATTATTAGTGCATAATGCACGATTAATTGTATAATCTGATATCAGAACTCAATGTTAGGGATGTGCTATGTATGGTTCAACTTAATTTGAAAAAAAATTCAGATCAAGTTAAACCATCTTATATCAAGAGTAGTTGTATTGTTTGAATAATTTATTGGTCATAAAATTTTATGCTATTGGCCTCGAATTTTTAAACAAATTTAGTTGTTGAACTTCTAAATCATTAACAAATTGTTAGTCAATTTGCAATCACTAAATCATAATATCAAAATTGCATTCATAAAAACAATTAATTTTAAATAATCTTGGTGTAAAATCTAACAAATTTGACATACTAAACATCAAAACAATTTAAATTTTTTCTATAACATATGACGATGATTTGGTTCAAATTTTGAAGGTACATCATTAGTTGAATTAGTCATTCCAAATTTAAAATTATCTAAACAGAACAGCCACTTATATTAAACTGGAATCAAATTGATTTATGCAATTTGTAAACACCCCACAAAGATCCGTGTGTACATAAATCTTCAAGTCAATAGACTCAATGCTGATGTTTGAGAATGAAATTGTTTTTGAAAAAATACTATTTTAATTGCTGATGAGAAAAACAATTCTAACAAGTATTTTCCTTAACCGTAGTTTAAACTTTAAACAACAATATCACATAGATCTATAGCGACTTGTGCTTTTCTTACAAACAAAGATGATCATGCAATTCAAGTAAGGCAAAACCACCAACCACACTAGCACCTAAGTGCAAAATTGCATATGATTTCCCTAATCATAAAAAATTCTGATCCTTTCATGTTGCAATCCAAGATCAGTTGCAATCTATTTGGTATACCCAGATGTTTGTCGGGTTACTTCATTGCAGCTAAAAAAGCTGACATAACCATACTCATGAAATCTTTAGTGCCAAAATTTTACAAGTTTAATTAAAAGCCATGTTCGTAAACTAAGTTTGTCTAATTATGTCACGTCATGATAGTTGTTCAAATAGAGAAGGGATTTCAATGTCTTGATACTATCTTGTTGCCAGGGTTTCAAGACAAAAAAGTAAAAAAGCCCCATAAAATTTTTAAGTTACCTTTTTTTTCCCAGACGATAAAAAAGTTCACTTAGCACAGATAGTAATCTCTCCCCATAACAGAGGACTTCAGAAAAAGGGTGATTACTGGAAATGCCATGCAAGCCATGTAAACTAAGTTAACATCCAACAGAAATACAGAATTCCCAAAAACACTCGAAACAGAATTTAACAGATCAGGTAATGCACAAAAACCATGTGTAATAAGGGGAAGGTTCACAAAAACCATACAAAATCAAGACAATTTATTTGTTCAATCTATCAAGCATACTTGAATGCCATGACAACTACAAGCCTGTGAAACAGATATAGGTACAGACACCTTTTACGACACAACACAACAAAAACACGCCGAAATGACAATTTTCAAACGATAAACAACCGCTCAATATGAAAATGAACCCTGTTAATGCCTCCTCATATATCATATCGTAGCAAAATTTCGCACACCCTTATTGTATCAAAATAATAACCTCTACTAATTGATACTAATCCCCTCATCTTCCATCAACACACCCAGCAGCAATAACAAACACAAAAGAACATAACAATAGCAGAAAAAAAAAAGGCCAAAACAATTACTTAATTGCATTGCATTTTAATAATCAAGTAAAAAAAAATTACTTGTTCAAATCATAAAATTTTCAATCCCTTCATAACCTTCATTTTAATCTTAAAACGAATCCTAATAAGTAGTGAATAACTAACTCAAAGCATCTTCAAAAACCAAGCTTGGTACGGCGCCAGTGCCTGCGCTTAGCATTGTACCTATAATTTCCCAAAAATACAAAAATAAATAATTATAATTTGTGGAATTATTCAATCTAAATTAACAAAATAAAACTAAAAAAGAAAAAGAGAGAGAGAGAACCTGATGGTGTTATCGGTGCGCATGCGGATCCAGTGAGGGATAGGCCTATTTTGCCTCATCTTCTTCGCAAGTTTCTTCTTAATCATGAAACTCTTATGCGACGGCTACATTTCCACACAATCATTTACAGTATCAGATTTGTACACACCCATATATACATAAGCAGAGAGGGAGAGAGAGAGATAGTACCATTTTCGAGTCTTCTAGCTCAGAGTTTTGCCTGCAAAAATGGATTGGGAGTCTCTATAATGCTTGAAGCGGCGGTGTTAAAAACCCTAGTGGGAGAGGGATGTGCTCTTCTAAGTAAGGTTAGTGTAGGATTGATCATGATCGTTCATTTTGATTGTCTTGAAGTAATTTTAACCGTTAGATTAATTTCTATTTTTGCTATTTCATTTTTATTCGATTTTTATTATGATATTTATTAATGATCATTAAAAAAAAATTAAAAACATTATTTTTTTATAATTTTTTTTGAGCAATTTAAATGAAAATTTTATTTTATTTGATTTATATTTCATAAAATATTTTATAAAAATTTTCTACATTTAGTATTTGATTTCATATATTATTATTTTTGAATTTATGATATTATTAGTTTGTATCTTTAATATATATTTTTTACTTAAAATGTAAAATAAATACCATTAAATATTAAAATAATTAATTTATTATAAATTTTTAAAAATTACATATAAAAATTAAAAAAATAATTATATTCAAATCTTTTAAATATTTATAATTTAGCTAATAATAATATGTAAATGAACGTGGTTAAAAAATTAGGTCAATAATAAATAAATAAATAAATGAATAATTCAAAACTTATAGACAATACTTATCATCTATAAATGAAATAAAATAAAATATTATTTAATTTTTAATTTTTAACAAAATTAACATTTGAGTTTTCATTTTTTCAAAAAGTAATTATTAGATTTATAACATTTAATTTCGTTATATAAGATATTTTTTCTATTAAAATTTATGTGAAATATTGTAAAAAAATAAAAATATTATTCATTTTTCATCAAATTTTATTTTTTATATCATTTCATTAATCCTTTTTAAATTTCTTTATTTTTTATCACCATCAAATGTTCAATTCTTTATATAATTTTATCAATCACAATATTCATAAATAAATATTTTTTTTTTAAAAAAAAATTATGAGAATATAAATTTTCAAAAATCAATATAAAAAAATTTAGTAACTAAAAAATAAAGAAAACGATACAATAATAGAAAAAAGAAGAAAATAATGGAAAAAATGAAAAACAGAAAAAAGAAAAATAGAAAGAAAGTGAAGGATAATAAAAAAATAAAGAAAATGAAAAAAAAAATAGTGAAAAAAAATATAGAGGTTGGAATGAGCGTATATTGAGAATAAATGTTATTTTATTTTATTTTTTAATAGAAAATCAAAAAAAAAAATCATTAATTTTTGTGTGTGATGGAAATATTTAATAGTTATTTTTTGAAATTGTTAGGACTTAAGAGTTAATTTTGTTAAAAATTAAGACTAAATAGTATTTTACCTATGAAATAAAAACTGAAAACAGACCAACTAGGGCTTTTCTCTCTCTTCCTCTTTCTATCTCATCTGCAGCAAGAGCTAGTTTTAGTTTAGCCGTTGCAGATAGCTCTTGCAATGACGACCGTCGTTCCTACTTCCGAAGAAGATCCGGCTCTCGCCGTCGTCCGCTTCACCTCTGAGCTTGCCTGGGCCGACGCAGGTCCTGAGGTATAAACAAATCATATATAATACTAAGATTTGTGCCTTTGTCGTATCTTTTATGAAACCACCTATGATTTTCTAGTTTTAGCTTTTTAGCATGATTTGGAGTTTTGAGCAGATTTTTTTTGAATATATACGATTGAATAAATTATGAATTTTTCGTCTCGTCTTTACTGGTTCACCGAAATGATATGTATTAACATGAATTTATTTTCAGATGATTGCTTATCTATAATCGATTTGAAGAAGTGCTTGCCAGTTTCTGCAATGTGCTAATGCTTTCATTTGAAACTCGGAAATGCGAAGTAAATCTTAGAAATTATGACTTTAAGATTTAGGAAGGACCTCATCTGCTAGTTTAACTGAGTTTTTGGCGTACTTGATTTACTTAAGAGAGAAAGTATTGGATGTTTCAGTGGTGAATTTGTTCTAGTTGATAATTGAAGTGTTTACTGGTTGTCGCTCAGGTTGCAGAGCAACAAGTTTCTAGGCTTTGTGTGGAAGCACAGGAATGTATGGTGATGGGCAGATGGCTGGACCTAGCTTCTTTAATGCTCACTTCAGCTGACTTGATATTTTCCAATTCTAAAGTCTCAGAGAAAGGTAGTTTTTCTTATTTGCAATTGTGAAATTATATAATACATTTTTTGCAGAAAGTTAATTGAAGGAGAGGGGGGAGGGGTAATTGTAGTGTGTATTAGTGAGGATGGTGGTACTTAAATTTAAGCAGGTGCATTAGTGAATTTATGAGAGCAAAATTGTCACCAATGCTAGAGATATATTTGATTATGATCAGTCTGATCTGATGATATGGTCAAAACTTGTTGGAACTTTTTGCTTATTTGTATGTTTCTGATGAGTTAGACAATAATGGCCATATTTTTATGCTATTTGGAGTTATTTATGTAATAAAGCATGCAAACTTTTAGAATCCTGGGGAAGAGAGTATTTACTAAGTTTATAGATTATGGTGATGTTATATTGGAGGTGTTTGCAGCCATAGATTGATTTGAACTGAAACCTGATAGGCTTGTAACATTTAAGCACATAGCTTTATTTGCTGCCTTATTCGGTTATAGCTATTTAATTGCAGGTGTTTCTCATTTATTATTTATGTTACATGAATTAATGGAACTACTTGGCTTATGATCCCTCAAAGTCTGACTTTCTTCCCCATGTGTCACCCCTCATATTTTAAGAAAGCTTGAACTTTATAGCGTAAGGACAATAAGTTAAGGTTCCTGAAAAGAATAAAAAGGCAGCTCATTGCACAATGCTCCCGCAAATGTGGTGTGTGGGTAGGCCAGATGTATGCAGCCTTCTCCTGCATTATGGAGAGTCTGTTTCTTTGTTCCTGAAGAGGAACAGTATTTTCCATTATGATATGGCTTTGCTTCAGCAATTTGGATTTATTTCTGAAGCTCTGCATTTTTTAAAAAATATTTTAAAGAATACAACATGAACTTATTTGATTACAGAAGTTGCTTATGTTGATAAAATGTGAATTGAGAAGTAGCACATTTTATGTTTGTGGAGTGGGAACCTGCACTATCAATAATCATGTTGTATTGGGATGATATGGTTTGATGAATTTTCTTTTTCTAATTTTATTTTGATGTGTAAAAAATCTTTATTCGTACTTGCATAAACATAATATACGTTTTTATGCCAGAACTTGAGTGCATCTTCACTGTTATATGCAATCTTGTCACCAAGTCTGAAAATCCAGAGGAAGCACTTGAGATGGCAACACTCATATGTGGAAAAATTATTCAGCAACCAACTGATAAGCCTGCATTGCGATTAAAGATGTAATGTGAAATGAAGAATTCAGTTTTAGCACACATGTTTTTTTGAAAGCACTGTCTTATGTTTGCTTCTTTTACCAGCTTGTTCAATCTGTACAACCTGCTTGAGAATGCATACAGCCGGTTTTATGTTTACTTGAAGGCCCTAAATCTAGCAGTGAGTGGAAAAGTCACAGAACATGTTGTACCTTCTTTCAAAAAGATCGATAGCTTCTTGAAAGAATGGAATCTTGAAGTGAAGGATCAGAGGGAGCTTTTTCTCAACATTTCTAATGCATTAAGAGAGAGTAAAAGGTACAATAGGAAGAAATAGCCTGAAAGTGAAAAATACCTTTGTTTTCATCTGTACAATTACATGAAAGAACAATTCTTTTTGTTGACATTCATCTATATATTCTTATGCTTTTTAGAGAGAAATTATTTTTTGCAGCTCAGCAAAGGATACTTTCAATTTCCTGACTAAGTACCTAGCAACTTTTTCTGGTGAGGATGCATATGCAATGGGTGAAGCCAAGGAGGAAGCTGTGCGCACAATTATTGAATTTGTTAAGGCGCCCGACATTTTTCAGGTATTATGCCTCACTGAAGTTTGAAGATGTTATAGGTGCTATCTTTCTCCTTAAGGCTCATATCAAACAGGCTTTTCAGGCTGTTTTATTTTGTTAAATATGAATGGAAATGCATTAGTCATAGCAGAAAAAAGCCAGAACATCTAAAAAGTAGCTTAGACTCTCAGACCAAATTAATGTTTAATCCCTAAATAATCATGTCTGGTTGTATAGGTTATCTCAGCTGTAAATTTTGGGTCATCTGAATGTGGTTAAGCATGTTTGGTCCTGAAATGATGGTCATCCATAATCCAACATTTTTTTTTGCTGGTTTGTTTTTTGGTCCTATGGTCTATGGTTTCTTTTTCTTGGCTTACAATGCAACTTTTCTGACGGTTGTACACAGTACTCTGGATATTAGTTTTATGGCTATCTTTTCTGCTTTATGTTTTGTTTTATTTTTTTTAAGTTTGGCTCTTTGGTTTAATGTGAATTTAGTTTTGCAGTTTGCATGAACAAATGAACTCTTATGCATTCTTTATTGTCTTTGTTTCACCAGCTATAGATATTGATGTGTGTGCTTATTAGCCAATTGGGTGCTTAGATATTGATTTGTGTAGCTATATTGCAGTGTGATCTACTAGAGATGCCTGCCGTGTGGCAGTTGGAGAAAGATGCCAAATATGCGTTGGTATTTCAGCTTTTGAAGATCTTTCTGACTCAGAGGCTAGATGCCTATTTGGAGTTTCAGGCTGCAAACTCTACTTTGCTGAAAAGCTATGGTAAATGTTTTTCTGATAGGCTGCTAGATGGGCTAAAGTTCCTTCAATGTGAATTTCTTTTTTCATTCTTGCTTCTTGTGTTGTATAGGTCTTGTACATGAAGATTGTATAGCAAAGATGAGATTGATGTCATTGGTGGATCTTGCCTCAAATGAATCTGGCCGAATTCCATATACCCTTATCAAGGATACTCTTCGGGTAATCTGGCTTATCGGTCCACACTCCACATTGACAAGATTTTCTGTTTTGCTTAACATTTTTTATGATGTCTCTTGTCCTTTGTATCGAAGCAACTTTTTTTTTTTCGTAGATTAATGACGATGAGGTGGAATTATGGGTAGTGAAGGCAATAACTGCTAGGTTAATCAACTGTAAAATGGACCAGATGAATCAAGTTGTTCTTGTCAGGTAACTTCTTGCGCTTGCTTCTGGTTATAACAAATATTGCACTACAGTGCTTTAGATTTAACTTGGTCATTCGACTTTTTTCTCCAATTTGACATGCAGTACCTGTACCGAGCGTGTTTTTGGGCAGCATCAGTGGCAAACACTTAGAACAAAGCTAGCTGCTTGGAGGGTAAAATCTCAAGACACTAGAATTTCTGTGTATTTTTGCATTATCTATCAGTACCATGCATTCTCTGCTTGTAAGCTATCAAAGGAGGTTCTATTGTTGTCCAACCCAGCTGAATACTCTATTATATACTAATCTTCAGAAAGAAACTGCCATTTGTTAATTAGGTCTTATCATGTTCCCAGCTTTTCTTCTAGTGTCATTTTTTTATGGAACGTTGATTTTCTTGTATGCTTTCCAGGGTAATATTGCGAATGTGATAAACACCATCCAAGCTAACAAGATAACTGAAGATGGATCACAGGCAATGCAAGGGTTGGTGATTCGTTAAGGTTTAGTTCCAGGGACTATCAATCTGGAGATACATGGGATTATGATATAGGTCCGAGCTATGTTAGGTTGGGCTATAATTTATTTTATTTAGAGCTAAGTATTTTGAATTTTTTTTTTTGACACAGGAGTCTTGTAGTTTAACATTCTATAATGCCTACAGACAGATTGTATGTATCATCTTCCAACTGTTTGCATTTAGTTTTAATGTTAAACTCTGCTTTGCTTACTCAAATTAATCTTCAAATTCATCACTGTGCATCCAATATTGGTTCCACAAAAGCTTTAATTGAAGCTTGTTTTTCAGTGAGTTTTGGTTTGGAAAGGCTAGAAATCTCTAACTTGGAGGAAAGGAGTGTCACTAATATATCAACATTTCCTACAATGGCTTGTATCATTCATTAGCGATTCTGCTATACGTTCTTCTGCTGTTGATCAATATATGCGATGGAATCTCCTATGCAATGGTGGATTTAGATAGTTTTAGATCGTCATGTAGTTTTCTATAACTCTCTTGCTACGGCTTTTAGCAACTTGGATGATAATAACTAATTATCCCAATACTTGTCATGTGAGCTATTGATACAATAATAATTACTAATTATTCCTTTAAAGAATGGATTTATATTGGATAATTGACCGAGCTTTCATTTGTCCGAACACTGCTGCTGCTTAATCATTGCCGGCCAGCAGCTTGTCTTGGAGCCAAACCTGTATTTTTATGGTTGATCATCATAAAATTGGGTGCTAATTCACCTGCATTTCTCAGTTACAAGCATTCATTTTGAACCATTTGCATAATAACAGTATCTTCATAATTAACAAAGTTTGGGCAAACATGCATGATTTCCAATTTTTTAATGGAGAGAACTACCCTATAATTGTATTATGCTAGGCGATCGATTTCATTGTTTTAAAAGGATTTGTCGCCTATCAAAAACTAGATTGCAGCAGTTTTGCGTTCTTGTAGTTGTCTCCTGACCAGTGCAGTGTAAATACCATCCTTGCTGAGAAGTTCTTCGTGGGTGCCACTTTCAGCTATCTGACCATCAGATATGACAGCAACGATGTCTGCACTTTGGACAGTTGACAACCTATGTGCTATTACAAGAACAGTCCTACCTTTCATCAGAGAATCCATAGCGTCCTATGATCCAATGAAAAAAAAAATGTCAGCGTACATATTAGGAAGGAAAAAGGAATTCTGAAATCTTAAGCCAAATGAAAATTACTCTCTATGAATCGGTGATGGTGAAACACCTATTTCTTTTTCGACAGAACAAAATACTTGAAGGAAAATGATTCTGAATTTTGTTGATAAGAATAAAACAAATAGGTGAAACCCAAGATCAGCCTAAACTATAATAATTAGAAAAGAATATTCATCATTTCTAATGATTTCACAAATTTGATTAATTTAGACGGGGTTGTTATGTGTGAGACGCACCTGAAACAGTAATAAGGAATTAAGAATACTAGAAGTGGTTTACATGGAATAAAAAGAACAAAGGAAGCTTAACTAGTGCTTCAAACTTCTGAAACAACAAACAAATAGCTAATCCGTAGAAAAAAATTGTAGCATATGAGAAATTTAGTTAGTAACGACTAACGAGATATAGGAAATAGTTAGGGGATGGCTCAACCAATATGTGAAACTTCCGACAAAATTATGGCAGAATATTCCGACTCACCTGAACAAGGTATTCACTCTCTGCATCCAGAGCACTTGTGGCTTCATCTAATAGCAAAATACTTGGATTCATCAATAGTGCTCTTGCAATTGCCACTCTTTGTTTTTGGCCTCCTGACAGCCTCAGTCCACGTTCACCGACCATTGTTTGATATTTTTCAGGAAATTTATCTATGAAGTCATGGGCATTAGCCATTTTCTGCAGTGTCATCACTTCATTAGCACATATATGTATATGGAATATGAAAAATTGTATAGATGGTTTTGTGGCAAAAGAAAAAATATAAAGGATGACTAGATACTCACAGCTACATTCTCTATTTCAGAAAAACTAGCTTTACCATTGAACCCATAGGCAATGTTCTCTTCTATGGTACAATTGAAGAGAACTGGCTCCTGGCTCACTATACTGACCTGCATCCCAGGAAATACGGAAGTTGAATGTCTAAGAAATGTGTAGATGTTCATATTATTGCATTTTGGCAGAATCAAATAAGGTGTGTGTATGCATGTACGCATGTGTGAGACAGTGTGCATGTATGAGAGATAGAGAGAGAGAGAGACAGCAAGGAATGCTGGTGCATAATTGAAGGGCACATATTAACATTTAGCATTCTGAGGATCGAAAACAATTTATAACACTAAGATGAGTAAAGAAGCTGAATATATTAAACTTCACATATTTTTTCAAAAAATTCTGGTCAACTCAATTATCTTCATTTATCATGCTCGTTATCTAATATATTTCTAAGTTCAGCCTGTCAAAGTGCAGCTGCCAAGAGCTACAGTCCATTTTCATTAATTGTGATGTTTGATTGGGAAGGAAATGTTGTTAGCAGAAAATAAAAAAGGAAAACTGGAAAAAAAAAGTAACAGGAGGAAAATGATGATTGTAAAACTAAGGGTTTCACTGAGGAGAATATTTTGTGTGTTAAAATCCCATATCCAGCACCTCATGGACAATATATACAGGTGAAACATCATAATAAGGTCCATCATTAAGGCTTTTATTCTGGGATAGCTCAATTTATAGTCTGCAAAACATTCTATGAAGTTATAACAGAATACCTTATTGTGAAGATACTCGTGTGATATTTCCACTAATGGAACCCCATTTAGCAAGATCTTTCCCTTGAGAGGATCATAAAACCGTTCAATTAAGTTTGCTATTGTTGTCTGCAAGATGCAAACAAAAAATTATACATACATAGAGAAAGAGAGAGATAAAAAAAACAATTGAAACGCTGAATGAGATTTGATTTTCCTTCACTTGTTCATCTGAAGTGGAAAAAGATGTTGGCGGGTACGGCATTATGTGACAAGGAAAAATCAAAAGAGGGAGTAAATGTAAAATTAAAAAGTAATGATGGTACTGTTACCTTGCCACCGCCACTTGGGCCAACAAGAGCAACTTTTGAGCCTGGGTTCAGTTTCAATGTTATACCCTGTAATGCAAACAATGATTATTAGACACAGACATCAAGTTAAAAAACACATGAAAATCCCAGCATTCTTCCCATCCAAATATTGCAACTATAAGAAATTCCAAATGCTTGTAATGCTCTGAATATGATCCACATTTAGGATATTATTACTACTATCTATCCAAGTGGCAGTTAGATTCTAATATACACATATATAATAAAGCACAACCCACATGGGAACAAGAACTTTCAATTGATTTTAAATAATGTAATTACAGGCCTTCATTGTAGTATTGTAAGACTTTAATTACAAGGGTTGCTTGGGTCTTTTTGCTTTTCCAATTAGTGGCATTTTCTTTATTTCTTAGAAAAGTCTGGATGTTTTGTTATTTAGACGTATGTGTAGTGACATAAAGGTCCATTGTAGGTTGTGAGGCTTTAGTTACAAGGATTGATTTGGTCTTTTTGCTTTTCCAATTAGTGGCATTTTCTATAATTTCTTAGAAAAGCTTAGTTCTTTTGTTCTTTAGGCATATATGTAATTACATAAAAGCCCTTCATTGTAGGCTGAGGCTTTGATCACAATCGCGCCTTTATATGCAACAACGTTGCTTTGGCATTTTTTTTTTTTTTTTGAGCTTTTTGCCTTTTTGTTTCTCCATCCGGTTATGACAGAGACTGAACAAGAACAAACCTAAGAAAAAAGGAACAAAAAAATGCTAAAAATTAAAATATCTAAAATTATCATAACTAAAAAAGATAATTAAATCATTTGAATTAAAAAAAAAAAAAACAATAAAGGTTTGGGTGCATAGACCTTAGCTTCAAACGCGTGGCCAGTTTACTCGCCTTAAATGGTATAAGTACAACCAATTTTGATAAATTTGTGTTAATATTCATTTTTTAGAAAACAAAATCTCAAAATTATGACCATGCGACTCAAGATAGGGCGCATGGACATTTTATTATATTCTGTGAAAAATTTGTCAAAATTATCCCCCTAAATTTCAATTAAAACCAAGAAATAAAATACAATATGTGAATGCTAGCTGTCACATGACAGACTAGCATCTTTGCCGTATGCTAAAAATCAGGGATCTAATTTCACTGTATACTGTAAATATGGTTGACCTGTATATTATGTTTACTTTCTTAGGGTAAATCTATATTTAGTAGATGCTTAGATTGAGGAGGTTAATTTGTTGTAATTAAGCCTTGAATTATTTATATATGGGGAAGAGACTCAAAGGGATATTTATCCTTTTCTAGTAAAATCTCTCTCACAATAAACCTCAAAACATCTGTATGTTGCACTCTATAATTTTGAATGAATGTTCATCATCTTAATAACCGGAACTAAATACTACTACCTTAAAATTTACTATCATTGGGAAACTAGAACTAAATATTACTTGTATATTTTCTTAAAAATTTATTATCTTTTTATATTTCCGCTGCAACGCTCGGATTGTAAGCTAGTCCTTCACTATTTTTGAAGTCTTGTTAGCAATCACACAGAGCCAAACTGAACTCTTAAATCTTATGTCCTAAGGGGATAGCCTGAAGGGCCAAATCAATGTAGACTGAGACTTGGAGAAAAAGGAAAAGGCAAAGAAACAAGAACTATGTCAGAAGATAAGTTTATTCTAGGTTAGATACTTTTCATATAAATCTATTTTTTCAGATAAAAATAAAAATTGAGTAAAAACTATTACCTTGAGTACCATGTGACTAGGACGAGAAGGATAAGCAAACCAGACATCATCCAATTCCACATCCCCATCTGGCTCACTGTCCATTTAAGACATGCAATTTCAGAATACAAGAATGCAAACTTAGGTTGGCTTATATATATTTTTAAACTATTAGGTGAACTTCTTTCCCGTATCCTCTGCAGACACAAATGCTCATGACTGGGAAAGTGTAATACTGTATCAATTCTTGAAAGGACAGTCAAGAGAGACATATATGAACCAACAAACCTCACAGGGCACTTATCTCCAGATTTTGGCATGCTTGAGACACGATCGAGGAGCTGAAAAACTCTCCTACTTGCCCCTGCAGCTTTCATTGCAGTAGTATACAATCCTGATAAAGAAGATACTGAAGAACCAACTGCAGGCAGAAAGATTGGCCAGGATAAGTAACTATTGAAATTTGAAGCATCCCAAGCAGCAAGTAGTTTTCTGTCCACTAAACAATACCATCCAATATATGCTAGCTTGAACATAGAACATTTCATTTAAAATAAATAGGGTGATTTGCTTATCACAGGAAGAATCAAGATGCAGTCATAAAAAGTTACTAAAACAGTTAATAGTGTTGCATGGATGTTTAGAATCTAGATAGATATTCAAACCTTTCCTTATTTATGGAGACACCCCTAAACAAAATTGTGGATAATTTCTTCACAAAAGAGTAGGGCAGTACCAAAAAATCTTTAACCCGTCCAAACAGACCAATCCATCCAAACTAAACTAAAAACCATGATTTGCAAATATATAAAGTTGGTCATAGTTCAAAAAATAAGCAAACCAAATTTTTTGTTTGGTTTATGGTTTAATAAAATTTCAAATCATTAAACCCGAACCAACCCGAAGTATTAAATATATATAATATATTGTAAAATATTAAATTATAATAGTATAAAAAGGGATTATTAATTGAACAACCCATCAAAATATTTAATAATATTTTAGAGGATAATTTCATAGTAATTTAATTTAATAATATTAAAATATTTCTTTATTTTTTCATTTTTCATCTTAATGATTATAACTTTAATTTAAATAGTATTAATGTTAATCTCTTTGTTCATTTCTTAATTTATTTTTTCTCATGTCTATTTCATATAATATACATAAAAAACATTTTCTTAAGGTATTTATAAATATATATATATATATTTTTTACAATTTTTAGAAGTTAAAATAAATGTTTAATGGAAATCAATTCAAATTAAAATTGATATAAAATTCAATTCAGTCCAAATCGAACCCGATATAATTTTTAATAAACCAAACTAACCCCAAATTATAGGTTTCATATCATTTTGGTTTGGTTTCGGTCTGAAGATTTGTCAAACCGAAGACATAAGTTTGATAGGACATATTACTTGTAAACCATCCAAACCAACCTACGTACGCCCCCTACAAAAGAGTTTTAAGATATTAGGTTAAATGTTTTCGAATATCTTTCTTAACTGAAATCTAAGTCTAGTTTGAGCTGTAACAGTACATTTTGCAGGCAAGTCAAATAATGGACAAAGTACCTGTGAGGCTATAAAGAATGAAGGAAGTAAGAGAGCCTGCAGTCATGGAGCCTATTATTGTCAGATATGCACCATAAACTACCACTATGATAACAGATAAAGTGGAAGCTGCATTTAGTCCTCCAAAGAACAGGCCAATTATTCTCTGTGGCAGAAAACAGCAAAGCTCATCAGCACATAAACCTTTTATTTTTGTACTCCCAGATTCTGTGTGAGAGAGAGAGACTCACTGCTTGTCTGAGTCCCAGCTTCAGCGTAATATCAACTTTTTCTGAATAATTTGAAATTGCATAACTTTCTTGAGCAAAAGATCTAACTGTTCGAATGGCCCCAAAGGATTCCTGAACACAATATTACTTAGGAAAAAATATTGCCAATAACTTGATTGACTGTCATGCTAATCTAGTTGTATTTCAGTCAATATATGCAAAATAATGAATTAAAAAGAAAAAGAAGCACCAAGTGTCTACGCAAAAACAGGGCAAAATTATGTTAACTTTCAGAATAGAGTTTATGTTCAAACCTACCAGAGAAGCATTAGTAAAAGATGATTTACCAGGGTTTATTTCATTAATAAGTGATACAGTATCACCCCAATACAGTGCATTATTGATGTCTTCTTGCATTAAGCAGTCAACCTTCATATTAGTAGATTCTCAATATATGATTCTCATCCCAACTGATAACTTCTTAAATTACAAAAAAAAGTGCATTTGATTAACTAAACTTGATTATTTAAGACTCTGAACAACTGTAAGAACCTACCGACTTCTATTGTAGTTTTTAGGCTTCAGCATTATAAGGGTATCTAACACAAACAGCATATTTTCTCAAGGAAGAAGGAAAAGAAAAAAGGGACTTCAGAACCTTCCTAGAAAAAAGGGACTTCAGAACCTTCCTGGTGAATGTTACCCTAATTACGAAATAATAGTTCCTGATATCTTTGTAAGGAAAAGAACTGCTTTCATAAAAGATAAAGTAAAAACCTCAGCTATTGAAGCAGCTACTGCAGCTGCAGCTTGAGTTGCATGTGAAAGATCACGAAGATAGCGCCCAAATTTTCTCACAGCAACTGAAATGAGTGGAACTACGGCCAAAGCCAACACTAAAGGATAAAAAAGGGGGAAGAATGAGCACATAATTACTCTGATAAAAGAGAATTACATGAGAAAATTTCACCTTAAATTACCTACATGTTAATTTCCATGATGATGAAAACATGAAGATGACACCAATTAATGCAGTTGTTAGGTTACGGAGTGCCTCAGAAAGATTGGTTGTTGCAGCATTTTTTATGACCTGGGTGTCTTCTGACAGCCTGCTGAGAAGTTCCCCCGTTCGTGTAACATCAAAGAAGGCTATTTCCTGTCAAGAAATACCATGCTAAAATGTGCTAAGTTCCAAATGATTAAAAGAGGAAAGAAATCAAGCACTTGCAAACCATATCTTTCTTGAAATGACTCCCATAGGATTTAATATCTTAACCAGATATTTTGATATGCTTGAATTTTACAACAAACAAAGCATTCATGATTTTCTCAGTGCATATATCATTTTTAATATATCTGAATTCAACAACACTCATAAACACAGTTGATCAGGAATATAAAAAAAATTTGCACATAGCTTCTCCAGCTTTTATAAGTTCAATAACTAGAAGACCTCACCTGATTGATTAGGTGGCTGAACAAGTTCTTCCTCAAACGAGCCACAACCCTTTCACTAGCAGAAGCAAACAACCATGCTCGAAGTGCAGTGCATAAAGAACTAAAACAAATGAAAAGAATGCTGTGGTTAGTAGACCCTTCAAGAAGTAAAAGAACCATCATCTTCTTCTATTTAGAGCTCTAGACATCGGAACACCACAGAAGCTAAGGTTTTGCTGCAAATTAATGGACATATCTAGAAACACAATTAAGTCAACCAGCAATTTACACATTCTAAAGTGTACATCATTCTATGCATACCTTTGCACCTGAGGCAGTTTGTATGTTCTACCTTTCAAGCAAATGAGATTGGGTAAAAAAATATACACAGATATCACCAAACAGTATTCCAATGATAGGAGCACTAACAGAAATTACCACATTTAAGCGAGGGGAAAAAGGAAAAGATATTTAAATGCTATGTGAAAAATGCAGTTTCAAACTTTACATAGACTACATAAAGCTCATTCAATTGACATTATATGCCATACGACAACATTAATTAAATTACCTGACATAATTCAGAAAAAAAAAACTATAATAAATATACATCTCTGCAGAAAATAATATGAAACAAATTCTGTAGTGATAACACGGCAAATCAGAAAAATGATACAGAAGCTTGGTCATACCCTATGACAACTATCAGCACAATATCTAGTATGGTGTTCTTGACAGCATCCAGCGCTTCTGATTGCTCTTCAGGAGTCCTTATATCTCTTGATACAATGTCTATTATCATTCCACCATATTTGGGCTGCAACATAAGAATTTAATCCACATTAAAGAGACAAACACCTCAATACACAGAAGCTTATTTACTTCAAAATTCAGTTTTGCTCGTGTTTCGTTTGATCCTACAATCAGAATACTTGATGTGGATGCTATCAGTAGCGCAATGGTGCCAACTACTAGTTTCCCAGCATCAGGTTTTGCCTGTAAAATAAGAAATAGATTATGAATTAACACATCATGTTTTAGATTCCTCAGAAAAAATAAAAAATACTTACCAGTGAGAAAACTCTACCAAATCCAACATTCGCTGCCTGAATTTTCAAAAACACTATTAGCTTGGCTTTGAAAAGAGCTTGAAATGTTAAGGAAACATAAATCTAGCATAAAACAACATGCACACTAATCACCTCTACTCCATCCCCATGCTCAAGGTCATTTGTTGGAACATCAGCCGATTGGTCTTCATTTGCTTTTCTCTGTAACTATACAACACTATATGAATCAACTACATCTTTGTTTAGGACAAATTAACTAAGCCCCTTTAGTTCTTAAATAATCATGTTTCAATATAATGCCACAAAACAGTACTTCCTTTCCAAACCACTCAGCTTCATATGGGGGTTAGGATTTCCATTATTATAAACTTCTCTCATTTGAGCCTAGAACGGCTAAATGGTCAGTTGAGCCAAAGCATTGGACAAATCTCAAGGCAAGCAATCAAAATAAAAGAAAACATATACAAAATTGAAGAACTAACATTTCTTTAAATGATATGGCAACACTCTTCCCCCCATCCACACCATACCACATCACAGACACACAGAGTTCAACAGAGAAATTGCAACAAACACAAAGTCAAAAGAAAACTCCATTACAGGATTCCAGAAATAAGCGCAAGTAACAAGTAAAACTATAATCTTGTTACCCAAGAACCCAAACCAACAAAATTAATGTAATAACATAGTATTTAGAAAATTCAAGTGATTAAGCAAATACCCAGAAAACTAAAAAACCTATTGAAACCACTAAAGAACGGAAATCAGTAAAATGAATAGACATGAGTTTCAAATGAACGAACACGACAAAACTAGAAAAAAAGAAACAAAATTAAGGAAATGAAATCAAACCTCCTTTGTCAAGAGAGAGACTCTCTCACTCCCTGAAGATGAAATGGACTTTGATGTCCAATCCAAGTGCTGCTTCTTACCCATCAAAGAAACTCAATAAAATTATTTCGCGGGAAGCTTATACTTCTGTATTTTGAAAGAAAGATTATAAATCTATAATGGTATTTAGTTAAATATTAAGCCCAGTTGGAAAGTCATTAGCTTTGTGCCAGAAATTGCAGTTCTTTGGTGGAACGAGATTACAAGAAGCGCCTCAAATTTTCATCCAACCATATAGACTGCAACATTTACCAAACAAGAATCAAACGTCAGCTTCTTCTTTTTATATTTTTTAATTTTTTCCTATATTTCTTGACCATTTATTACGTTGTGGAAGTTTTTGATTGTTGAAAGAGACACATATGCGCATGGATCTATTCGTGTTCATAGACTTTTTACAATTTTTTTTTTGTTTGTTTTTTTTAGAACAAAAACAAAAAGGTTGGAATAAATTAGAAATTAAAATTATTAAAAATTATTTTTAATTGAATTTAATTGACAAATTGAATATCATTACCATTTTTTTTTATTCTCTCTACTATCAATGTATAACTATTGAAAAAAAAAATCATGGTTTAAATTTAAAGCAACTATTAATTCTTTTTAATTTCAATCATTTTCATCATAAAAAATTAATCAAATTTATATTTTTTTCTTCATAGATTTACTTATATGAAATGTTTGTTAAATTTATTCACATTATATAGAACAACTCATTTACAATTTGTTTACATTAAGATCAAAATTACTTTTAAAAAATATTATTTTACTATGTTAAAATTCTAATAATTAAAACAAATAATATTTATTTTAAAAGTAAATTTTAAAAACTTATATATCTCCCTCTATTATTATAACAATTTGCCTCCCCTAGTTATCAAATTATTAAGAATAGTATAAATATGGGCAGCCAAATGCATATGAAAACCCTGAAATTAAGGTGGCCTTATCTCAACTCTTTTATTATAATTTTATGCACATAGCCTTATAGTTTTGTATCATATTGGGTGGGATTGAAGATTTGGAGTCTAAGATCAAATTGTATTAGGTGGCAAAAGCTATGTGAAAGATCCAATGCTTTTTCCACCTTTTGTGTCTTTAGCTTAACTTGTCTTTTACTTTTTGCCCAATTGATTCCCCCATACAACGGAAAGGACAGTTGGTACAATTTGGCACTATGTACCCTTTCTTTATTGCTATTTTTTTTTTAAATAATTGCCACATGCAATTATTTCAAACTCTAATAATTGATTCAATTAACAAATGATTTTACTTTTTATCTTATGGATTAAAGCTCATAATTCATTTGTATTACTAATTCATTTAAAAAAACAAACAATTTGATAACACATTCAATAGACCTCTATTCTATAATATTTTAAAATGATGTTTTGTCTCGTTGTTTTATAAAAAATTTTATAAATTTAATTATGATTAAAATTAAAATTTAAAAATTTTTTATTTTAAAAAAAATTCATATCATTAAATTAAAATATCTTTTTATAAATTTAATTATAATTTAAATTTAAATTTAAAAACTTTTAATTTAAAAAAAATTCATATCATTAAATTAAAAATTCGTTAGTTATTTTTATAATATTTTTCGAAAGATAATATTGATACATCTCAAATGATATCTAGCACTTCTTTTTAGAAAATATAATGAGTCAAATTTAAAATGAATTTTATAAAATTCAATCGATTTAAAAATTAAAATAGTCAAAATAGAAAACACTCATTTATATATTATTTTTTTTTTTTTTAACTTTTTCTCTTTAAAAAGTATTTTTAATGTAACCTTATGAATGTGTGTTTATTTTAGAAAATAAATTATTTAAAATTATTTTATTTTAATTAAATTATAATTTTATAATTTTATTTTATTTTTAATTATATGAATATACTAAAAATATTTTAAAGAATATTTTGAGGAATGTTCCCACGAATATTTAGAAAATATGATTTTAATTGTTATTTATTATTATTATTAGATTTATCTATATATATGTGGTGGTCTGATTGGCTGAGGAGACAACTAATCAAAGGGGGAGAGGGAGAGAGAGAGAGAGAAAGCCTCTTGTTGTGCTGTTCGCCGCCTTTTGCCCGCCGACCGGTGACACGCGCTAGCCCATAAGAACCAACGGCCGGCCAACCAGCAAACCACCAGAAGACTGCCACCATCCTGAGTGGCATTATATTGATTGTAACAACCTAAATTCTAATTAAAATATTTTTCTATCACTTGAATAATAAATATGTATACTTAATTAATAAACAACTAATATTATTAATTATTTTACCTATTTTATTATTTTATTAAATTATTTCTTTATTTATTTAGTATAATTTTATTAAATAATAAAATAAAAATAAAATTTTTATTTTTGAGGGAATCTCAAACAATTCATATTTCTCTCTCATGCTACATTTCAAAATTTAAAAAATTATTATTATTATTATCATTATCATTTTTTTTTTGTTATAAACGATGCGGAATAGTGGGAGCAGCAGCCAATAGGAAAGAAAGAGATATGAGAGAGAAAAATCCGAAGGAGGAAAAGGGTAGTTGCTTCCACCACCAGAAAGTCTATCTTCGCCGCTCGTACAATGAAATACACTACACAAGGAGGAAGCTAGCCTTGGACATTCCAGCTGGTGGAATTTCTTTGTTAACCGTCGCTGCAATCCTCGTCCGCCAAATTGTTTTTTCGGCCATTTCGTGCCCTTTTTGACCTTTGTTTTCAAAAATTTTAGTACGATTGGAATCCTTTCTTCATAAGCTTTCATTTGACACTTCATTTGCATTTTTTAGAGCTAGTTTGAAATTTTGATCAGAATCTAGTCTATAACAGCCGTTTGTAGTGTGTTTTTCCAGCGAATTAAGGAGAGTGATGTATATTTTTAGACTCCACGAGTCGAAAAG
Organism: Aleurites moluccanus; assembly: GCA_948193065.1. NCBI lineage: Eukaryota > Viridiplantae > Streptophyta > Magnoliopsida > Malpighiales > Euphorbiaceae > Aleurites > Aleurites moluccanus. The sequence continues at coordinate 3,004 of CANXYC011953792.1, read as the reverse complement.
AGTTTCGTTGATATCTCATTTGCCATCAATTATCACAGTTGAAAAATTTTCAGCTAAATCATTTTGAAAATTAACCGGCGAGTGTCATCTAAAAAATTTTGAAAAATTATTTTCTAATGTGTTTTGTCGGCTGGACATTTTTGGTGATTATTAGGTAATTTTAGAATAATATTTGGCCATAATTTTAGTAGCAAATTAGTAGATTAATATGGTTCAGCGTGAATAAAAATTATTTTCTGATGATTAAAATTAGTAATTATGGATTCTAAATATTTCAAGAGGTCGTATGGAGCATTTGAAATATTTTGGTGATTATATATGAACTGAATTTCAGAGGGACTAGATCTATTTTAGGAGAAATGCTATCGAATTTTCGATAAATTTTCTGCAATTTTAGGATATGTCTATTTTTTATTTTTAATATTTCAATTTTTGTAAGTTAATATTTTAACGTCTTTTCCATGATTTATTTTATTTTATTTTATTTTATTTATTTATTTATCTAAATTATCCGATATCATCTTTTATAGCTCCCTATTTAGATCAGTGACTCTTCCTAAATATTATCATCAGTCATGTGACTAATACCTTCTAATATATTTTCCTATCATCATGCACGTGCATTTAATCACTTGAATATATATTAATATAATTATTATGCATTATTGATAATAATTAATAAATTTATTTATTTAGGACATATATTTGTGTAATGACACATTATTATTTGTGATGCATATTACTTATGATTATTAGATGTGAATGGAATGATATAAGGTTGCTTATGATGTGATATATGATATGGACAACGTATGATAATACTATGATGAGCTAGGATTGGTGTAACGGTGAGGTTTGCTCATCACTCAACATTGTTTGTTAGTCGAGTTAGTGCTGCTTGACTATGACCGTGATGATAAAACCTTATGGATTGAATTAAGAGAGTCAAATAAGAAATCGACTCCCCATAATATGATTTAGTGTAGTTCCTATTGATTAATTTTCATTATTGTTTGATTATATGATTACTTGTTTTTATGGCACGATGCATAAATATTTAATTAATTATTTAAGTATCACCAGGTGAGTATATTAAAATGTATTACTCATTGAATTGAGACAGTCACCCTTGTCTTCCTATTTTTTTTTTTTTCAGGATTAGGTTAAGTGAGTTGTGCCAATATTTTATTTTTGTTGAGTTTTTCCTGTCTCCTTCGTAGGCAGAAGAATTTATATATTAATTATTATATTTTGTACTCGTATTATAAAGTGTGTTTGTATATTCTAAAACTCCATAATTACAGTACTATCAATGTAAACAGTATCAATTATGGAACCTGATTATAATGTACTTAATTTATGTTTGGTTAGACTTAGAGTATATTGATGTATGTGACAGTTGCACGTTTTGTATATTAGGAGAGCCCTAGTTATTATTATTGTTTGGTTATATGTATGATTTTTGTCATGTCGGATTGAGTATAGGCTCTGAAAGTTTTCAGCTTTTTCGTATCCTAATGCCGGTCACGTGTTCTTAGAGTCGGGTTGTGACATTGACATTCATAGGTTCCATATTGCACCTATATTCCTTATTATTGTGTTAGTAAATTCAATTGATTTAATTTTTTAGGTTGACTATAAGTTTTGAAAACTTTCAACTTTTTCATATCTTAGTGTAATTCATGTATCTCTGGAGTTAAATCGTGATATTTAATATTATTTCATTATATATATTCATTTTTTCTTTATATATCCATACAATATAATTTATATTTCACATAAAAATAAACTATAAACTAAAAAATAATAAATTAAATAAAAATATAATATTACAAAATAAAAATATATATAACCGGTATAAGTCAACTCTACCCAACCCAATTCTTATTCAAATTATAAATCCATCCGCCCCATTTTCTAAATGACGCGGATAATATGATTGCTACTCTTTCTTATTTTATCACTTAACTTGACTATACTACTCTTATTGATTATAGAAAGTTAATTCATCTTTATTTTCTTAAATTACAATATTTACCTTTTATTAATTCTTAAAAAAAAAATTCTCCCTCAAAAGAAATTTTTTAGAAGATATACTTTCATTATATTATATATATAGAGTAGCAATAAGTGTTGAGCCATTTGAAAATACAATGTTTCATGAGGATTCTGTGAAAATTTTTAATAACTTATACTTAAATAAGATAGATATTTTAAATTTGAATTTTTTTAGAAGATATAAGTGCTGCTATTGACAATGAGAAACCTATTATATGTAATTAAAAAAATATAAATCCTATTTGAGAAATAAATTCTATATTTTTAGTTTATTTTTAATGTTTGCTATGGTATTTGGAAATTTATAGTTTTAATATAAATGGTTCAAAAAAGATTTATATTTTGAGTTACTATTAATTTAATATTTAAAACATATTATAAATATATTGAAAATTTAGTTATTTTTATAGTTTTGAATAATTAATTATATAAATTTGATTTTAACTTTTTGAGATTATTGATGAAAAGGAAAAATATTATATTTTTTTAACAGTGAAAAATAATAATTGATTGAATTAAAATTAGAGTTATTTTATACAACAATGAAAATGGTGAAATAGTCAACTAGAGTTATAAAATAAAAATGAGAAGTACCAAAAACTATAAGAAAAATATGAATATTATTTTTTTTAATGAAAAAGTGATAATTTTAATTTATTATTTTTTATAATGATAATTATAATTAAATATAATTCTATTAAAATCTTTATTTTTTTATTTAATCAATTTATTTTATCTTTTATCTGACATAAGTTTTATATTTAAGTTTTATTTAAAATAATTGCTTGTTATTATATTTTTAAGATATTTATTATAAAAATTGATTTTTTAATAATAAATCTCGTTATCCTAAAAATATTTACAGGATAATATTACAAGAGAGATAATTGTCTTCTTGTTTAAGGACAAGAAAATAGGTTATTTTATTTTATTTTATTTTTTTATT